>BQNB010017681.1:0-69541 GCA_026074375.1 Tanacetum coccineum | reverse complement strand
TCTTTCAATCAAAAGTTCTTTAATGTTTAATCTCTTGTGCTATTGATCTTGTGTTAATCGAATGATCTAGGGATCCTACAGATGTACTAATCTTCTTTGCAATAAGAACAAAGAGTAGATAGAGAGAGAGAGAGAGACTACGATATATACTGGTTCAGAAAAGGGGTTTAGTCCTTTCGCATATCCAGTTGCGAATCCACGACTATGATACTCTACTAGTATAATCCTTATGATGGATTACAAACCGTATTACAATTTAACTCCATCTACTTTCAACAAAGACTGACACTCTCAAAGAAGTGATACTACCTAAGGTATTCAGCCCTCGGAATCCACCCCTAAGTATCCGTAATTCGAATTAACCTATAACTCTAAAGCCTTCCCCTTAGAAGCTTTCTAAAACCTCAACTAGATCCCCAATGATCTAGGCTTGATCTCACTAATACAAGACTTTCCTTACAACTTGATTGATTAAAATAAGATAGATGAACCAAGTCCTAACCTAACCTAGAGACTCAATTCTAAAGAAAGGGCATGAGAAAGAAGACCCTCAACAAAACCCACAAGTATGGATTAGGTACTTGTGTGGTTCTCTTGCGGAGATGTGTTCACTTTAGTCGAATGATAGATGAGAAGTTTAGAACACTTAATGTTAGACTTGGAGGATTAGAGAAGACAAAAGAGAGGAAAGAATGTTTGCAAGATGTGAGAAATACAAAGGCTAATGGTGGGTATTTATAAGCCAAAATCCTAAATGTTGTAAAAACATTTCGCGAGTGGCGTGTTGCCCATACGTCAGCGCGTCGCCAGCGAGCTAGATTCCCAAAATGTTTTCTTTGGGATTTTGGTGTTTTAAATACCCGCACTTGTTAAACCCCCAATTGTACTTCACGCTATGACATTTCAATCATTCTTACACTCAAGGTCAACCAACTCAAATAGTCATTTGATAATATGTTTGTGAAGTATTTAAAAGCCTTTCACTTGTCTGATATTGCAAAAAGAGAAAAGAATTATCGGAAAGGGGTAATATGGGTATTCCTTAAAATGTAACTAGCTTAGTTGGGATCCAACTAAAGGTTTAAAGAAGCTAGTTAGGGTACAAGAGAATATTCTTAACTTGGAGAGAAAGGGGGAAAGATTTGAAATTTGAATTTCAAATTGATTAAGCACATGTTGGATAAGAGAGAATGAGTTGTCATGAGTTGGCATGATGTAATGGAAAGGAGCCTCTTGATCTTAGTTTGAAATAGAGGTTAATGATGTGAAGAAGAGAGGTAAGTTGGATTGGTGAAGTGGAAAGATCAAGGGTAATAAGAGAAGTGTGTTTGTTTGGTGAGTGAGAAGTGTTTGTTTATGAGAGGAAGTGTGTTTGTTTAAGATTTGAATTGAATTCAAGGATGGAGAAAAAAGTGAGGTATCTTAGATTGATGAGGTGACTTGATTAAGGGTAATAGAGAAAGTATGTTTGTTATGTTTGTTTGAAATCAATCCAAGGGTGGAGAAAAGAATGAGGTATCTTGGATTGATGAAGTGGCTTGATCAAGGGTGAAGATGAGAGTGTGTGTGATTAGGTGTAATTCAAATGTTATGAGGAATAAGGTGAATAATGGATGTGTGGTGGAGAATGTTTTAATAGAATGTGGAGGAGCCTTTGTTAGGAATGTAGGGAACAAAAAGTACAAGTACAAGGAGAGTACATTGAATGTGACTTGGCATGTGGGTATTATATGGAGAAGGTTTATGTGGAGGAAGGTTTATGCTTGGAGAAGGTTTGAAGATAAGAATGATGAAGATGTTTAGGATGAACTCAAAGGATTGATTTGGGTTAATGATCACATTGCCAATAAGAAAGGAAAAAGTGAGCATATGTGATTATGGGATGGTTTAAGAAATGTTTTAGAGTGGATAAAGGATGAAATCATTTGTTGGGTAAGAGGGATGAACAAATGATGAGTAAGGATGTGTTGTAGGATTGTGTAGAAGGAGTGTTGGAGTTTGTAAGTCCTCTTGTACATGTGAGGAATACATGTGAGTTTGTAAAACATTTATAGGTAAGGAGATGAGAAAACTCAAAGCATGATTGATCTCTAAATACCACAAACTCATTTAGTCATTTAGACTTTAATCCATGATAATCAACAATGGATTTGATCACTAATCATCTCGATGCAAACAAGCTAAGTGCTTTGCATCTCAAGTAAAGCATATCCTATAACGGGAAAGGATGCGTTTACGCAAAGTGACATTTGACTTAGTTTGACCATAAGGGAGTAAAACCCGTAACATGATTAGGAACAACATAAATCTAGATTAAGGTCAGATGAATACTTTTGTTTAATGGTATGTTGAAAACATGATCATATTAGGTTTAAAAAGAAGTTTCGACCTTGGCTAGAGGCGTTTGATAAAAGATTTGAGTTGGCGTTTTGTTGAAAAGCGAGAGGATTCGTTTTTGCTCCTTTCTAAGACTAAACCTCATTTAGAGTGTTCCTAAATGCTCAAATATCATATACATACCTTCATTGAAGTTTCCACATGTGTCGGGTAAGAGTAAAGCCAAAAAAATCAAATCCGTAAAAACAAAATTCGCTTGTGGCGCGCTGCCCACGCGTTGATGCGTGCCCAGCGCGCCAGACAGGCAAATCTGGTTTTACGGATTTTGGCTATCCTTTATGATTTTATGTTTTGTGAATGTTTATTGGTCATCCTTAAAACATAAAGGATATCCTAGTCAATGTTACACCAACAATATCCTCCTTTTGATGATGACAAATAAAATTTTAGAAAGCAAATAAAATTACAAACGTAGCGAAGATGAAGATCGTCGTTGATGAAGTTTGCGTCTTGATCTTGGCCTTATAATTTGATGAAGCTTGAACATTGTCTTCACCTCATGAGCCTTACATAGCTTATCTACTCCCATGTACGCTATAGCTCTTTGCTTCTGTAATTGCTAGTTAATAAGCATCTTTGCTTTGCTTTCCTTTGCTTTCCTTTTGTCAAATCAAAAAGGCGGGATCTTGGTTTTTCATTGTAAGGTTGATATCTTTATAGAAGAGAGAATATATACCATTGTACATGCTCCCCTTAGATCGTTGCTCCACCTTATTCTAATGTGGGGATCCATGGGTCAAGAGCATCACCTTCTAGGTGTTCTTGGCTACAACTAGCAACAAGCAAACACAAGCAACAAACATATACACATGTTCAAGTCCATCATGGGTTAGCATACCATTTGGAATCTTGACGACATGGATTAGTACAAATATGGATTATTGTAACTTTGTACAATGTTGCATATATTCATATACATATTTTGACACTTTATATGTATAGACGCTCATTACTCCAATTACTTTTTGTTGAGCATGCTTAGACAATAAACACAAATGTAAGGTACATTTTATTAAATCATACATAGATATTACATAAGTTAAATATTTACAGATACAACTACCATCAGCTAGGGCATAAATAGGTCTAGTGACTAGTGTATATAGTCTATTAGAGAGTCCATAGAGAAAGGAGGACACATGGGAGGTATATCATCAACTTCAACCATTCAAAATGTATCGTTAGGATGTTGGTTCTTGATGTACTCAAAAAGCATTGTTATGACCCTAGCGTAGGGAATTGCCACATTATTGATATATCCCATGTGTTTGGATACAAAGTAGGCAAAGTTGAATGGAATCTTGGACTCAATACAATAGAGCATGTAACCAACAATGATGGGAAATTGATCCTTGGCTTCAATCTATACAAATAAATTTTTGATTAATACATCTGCCCAAATTCTCAATCGAGCATTGAGTTGTGATTTATCCCATGATGTGGATGGAGTTCCTTTGCAATGAAACTCAGGTTTTAGAATGGTATTTTGAATCAAAGCACCATCAATCAAAAGATCATTCCAACATGAGACGCGGTGATAAAATTTAGTTTTTGTGAAATCTTTTGTTTCATATGATTTACAATAGAACATTAGACCATGATGTGAGATGTTCATGACCTTTCCTAGATCACTTAGACTCCATATATAGTCATGACCATACATGTTAAAATGAAGGGTGGCGGATATCCTATTAAAGTAGTAATTAGCATAAAATTCTTGAATGTGACGTGGATAGATATAGAATGGTAGTTTAGCAAATGAGAAGCATTTTGAAAGAAAGAAAGGTTGTGTTATGCCAGCGATAACTAGGAAGTTATTGTCATAGTGACGACCTTTACAGAGATTAGGGGATTTGTGAGATTCATAGTTTAAGACTTCATATTTCATGAGACATCTAGGAGCCATTCAACTAAGAAAGAGTTGATTAATAAGAGTGATGATGATAGTGATTACATTTAACATCCTTTTATAATTGTGAGATTTAAGTTAGGTATAAGATTCTAGATTATTAAGAGATGCTTGAGTGATTAGACTTAGTACCTTTGATTCTTTAAAGTTTAAGGTAGTTATGCCTTTGGTAAGTAAAGTACTCTATTGGGAAGATAATTATGCCTTGGTGATTAGAAGTTTTACGTTAAGAATCTAATGATACTTTGTTGAATATAGGAACATGTTTGAGTATATTGAGTTTAAATTGAAATTGGATGATTTAGTTACACAAGCTAGTTCCTATACTTATGCATTCAATCCACACAAAAAATTAACAAGTTGGCACAAATACAACATTCTCAACACAAGGATGAGTTGTGATCCAAAGTGATTTTGTCAATGAATTTGTCTACTTAATCTTTCATGACTATCATGGGAAATAGAGCATGCAATGTTGCGAGTAAGTTGATTTCGCATATTTAAATATGTGAGACGATGATTACCACAATATTGTCAAAATGTAAAACAAAATTCTTGTCCATAGCACATAAGTTTAACATGTAGAATCCAAGATATGTCAACCAGAGTTTGAATAATGCATTGACATATATTCTTCATCTCGTTAAAACAACAATGTTGCTTTACTTCCATGCCTTTCATATAAGCCATAGCACATTTTGTTTTTTAGGAAATTCGCGCGGCGGAAGATCTTGAATTTGAGACTTTCTACACCAAAAATATTCTTTTAAACGAAGGTATTCATGCTTGGATGGCGGCTCAAGATCAGCCTCATGAAAACCTTATATTCCCTGAGGAGGTTCTACCCCGTGGAAACGCTCTTTAATGGAACTTTAGCTTTAGCTAGTCGTGACCAAGAAACCACCGGTTACATAAGTACGTAAGCTCTAAGAGCACAATTATCTCTTAAAGGATATGAAAATGACCTCTAGATTTCTATTTTTTACTTTTGACCCCTTACACTCTCAAATCAATATCCTATGGTTCATGTCAACCATGAATAACCTTAACTAGAATCATGCAATTTGGACTTTATAAATGTCATGCGAAAATCCTAAGCTTGTTTTGTCTTAGATCTAAGTGTCCTCTCATTCAACTCACCAATCACTTATTCTATTGGGTGACCTCTAGCTTCTTTTAGATTCTTAGGATAACCCACTCTGAGGCATTAGCTTCTAATGACTGAGACCTGACCAGATTTTGAACTACAGGTTCAATGATCCTATCATCTTCTACCAAAGAAGATGACTTAGGTTTGGGCAAACTCTCATCAAAGGTCACATTGAGAAATTCCTCAATTCTCATTGTTTCCTTGTTAAGCACTATGTATGCTTTACTAGTTTGTGAGTATCCTAAGACTACATCTTCGTACGACTTTGGGTCGAAGTTGGTGAAATGTACTTTAGTGTTAAGTATAAATACTTTACAACCAAAGACCCTAAAGTACTCTAATGACGGCTTCCTATTTCTAAGAATCTCGTAGGGTGTTTTATTAATGAGTTTCCTAATATAGACCCTATTAAATATATATGTTGTCGTATCTAATGCATGACACCAAAACTGTTGTAGAAAGGATTGCTCGTCTAACATAGCATGACTCATCTTTTGTAGGATATTGGAAATTATAACATAATGGAAGATAGATGGATTAGCCAAATCTAGAGAGAGAAAGTGAGAGAGAAAAGCTTTCTAGTGAGAGAAAGTGTAACTTATATAATGAAATGACTAATCACCTCTTCCAAGGCATGGAAGAGGCTTATATAGTAACTTATAAAACCGGCCTAAGGGCATTGGTAGTGGGCTTACACGTTGGGTTTAATACCCGGCCCATTACATAATGTTATACATTAAACGATTAACTACGAGCTACAATAAACGGTAAAATACACAGGGTGACTGAGTCTTTTTCTAATATCTAACAATCTCCCCTTAAGGGAGGTCACCCTAGAAAATATAAACTTAAGCTCAGTAATCTTTTGATTAATCTTGTGTTCAGCTCGTAGTCTTTGATTCTTCATGTGATATCTTGTAGATTGATGTAGTGGTCTTTGTCTTGTGGCTTGTGATTGTACTTGATATGTGAACTTGAGCTTCTTTGATATCATCAGCCAAAATCTAATCTCTGATCATCAACTTATGGACTTTCGCCGTCTTGTGATCTTGTGTCTCGCGGACCGACATGCTCATACCTTTCTTGATCTTGAAAACTTAAATAATTTGTTCTTGAAGTTCTTTAACTTTAATACTTGGCCACTTCCAGAGGTACGTGTAATACCAAAGTTGTGAAAGCTTAAAAACATATGCTTGAGCTTTCATGATTTCTTTGAATGTGTTGGTGAAGTATGAGCATGCGGTAATGAACTTGTCTTTGCCGGAACAGGATGACACCATCTCCATCTATATATGAATCTGTAATAAAACAGTTAGCAATAAAGAGAAAAGTTGGTTTGAAAATCAATCAACGTGTTACTTAGTGAAAGTGTTTTTGTAACACATCGAGAGTTTTAAGCTTTTATCAAAGTTCATCAATCGTCAATTCATATACTGGAACATGTTTGATTCTTGTAGAATCGCACCATTGTTTCTTTCTAGTTGACACAAGTTTGATCCATTTAGGATCTCATAAGTCACCTACCAAGAGCTTGTTTGATGTTGGCTCTAGCAGGATTTACATCTTCACTGTGATACTTAGGTATCACTCGGATGTTCTGGCAATACCACAAGGATAATGCATTGGACTCTTATGATAAACCTTGTTTTCACATTGTGTGAAGAGCAAGTAATTTGGATTAGTGTCCTAATGAGATTAATTGATGATCTC
The DNA here is from genome assembly GCA_026074375.1 of Tanacetum coccineum. NCBI lineage: Eukaryota > Viridiplantae > Streptophyta > Magnoliopsida > Asterales > Asteraceae > Tanacetum > Tanacetum coccineum. Next base: position 62,375 of record BQNB010017681.1, on the reverse strand, counting down.
TTGGCTTTAGACTCAATAGTGCGTTTTGGTTTTAGTGATCGGAGGCTAGAGCGGATTGCCACCTTTTCAATATCAACTAACTCGGAGTGAGAAAGTCAATAGATAACGTGTTAAGTCTCCGTGAGAAATGAAACAAATATGAGTGGCTAGGGAGGGTTGTGCATTGCATCACTTGGTCCATGATGTCAGTCTTCAATGTCAGCAATCATCTTTGTGATTCTGACAGCAGATGTATTGACCCGGTTTCTGCCTAAGTGTATGGAGGGATTCTTTCTTTACACCCTTTATCCTTGCATTTCTTTTTCATTCTTTAACCCCTTCAGTGCTTACCGAGATTTCATGACTAGAACTTTGTTGGGTTTGTTCCAGTTCTAGCTCCATCTCAGTCCGCACTATTCCCTTATTCTTACATTAACTCCTTTTTTATATCATACCTAAGGACTTCTACACTAACTAGTGGATTATCCCTGGGTAGATCCCTCTGGTTCTGGCTGGATCATGGGAACTAACACCTAACCTTACCAACCTTATAACTCCGATAAAATTAAATACATGGTCGGTCTTTTTGGTACAGTTCACCTTGCCATAAAACCAATTAAAAAACGCAATCAGGTACTTGTGATATAAATATCAAAGCTTTTAGTACCTCGATTGTTTTTGAATTTTCAGAAATGCTCCCCCTCAACATGTGCATCGATTAAATAAAACTGTTTAGCACAAGGAGAGTGGAATATACACATGAGTCTACAAAATCACATTTTTATCAGTTTTCATATTTAAATCACATTTTCTCCCCTTATCAAAAATTTCAAACCCATTGATATTTTGGACACCAATGGATTCGAATATGTTGGAAAAACTAGGAGAAAAATGTGCTGATTAATCACAAGCCGAGTGGGGAACAACTTAATGCTCCCCTGAATCTATGAAAGTACGTGTGAGTGACAAGTATAAAAAATTTGAAAGATTTTGAGTTTAGCGAGAAAACTCTTGAAAAACTTTATACTTATCACTGAACACTTAACTATACACTACATACTTATAATAATGTACAAGATATATTCTACAAAATTAAGATGATATTGACCTGAGTATTAGAATGATGAAATCATTCAGTTCTCTGAATAAGTCTGTAGTCAACGTCTCTTAGTCTTCCACCAACAAAGCTTTCGAGACTCTTGAATATTCTCTGAATCTTGAGTCTCCTCTCGATCACCTCCATAAAATCCTTACTCCTCCTTCTATCATTCTCAGACCAAATTCGTGTTTCCATGCCCTTATTGTATTCGTACAGCTTAAAGTCTTTAACCATGTGATCCAGCTTGTCCAGAATCCTTTGCAATGTGTCATCACTGAACTTGTGCACCTTAGTCTCTCGCATCATATTCTTCTGATCATTTTTGTCTTTGTAGATTACTGCCCTCGGCTTGCTGACTATGGTGTAGTCTTCTTTGAACAGAAAGTCAGATGCATCCTAATTTGGTTGAGTGAGATTGAGTTTTGTCTGATAACTTTCAATCCCGAGCTGTAGATCTTCCACACGTTTTTTGATGACGATGTTCCTTATCCACAGGTTGATTGCGTTGAAGAGTTGAACTTTGTCGGCACCAGATAAATGATTGAGCTGACCTAGAAGATGAAGCAGGTACAGATCTTCAAAATCATTCGGATGCAGATTTTTAAAGTCAGCCTCCGAGATCTTGTATTCCTTGTAGTCAGCTCTGCGAAGAACAATCTCTTTTAAAAAGGCATACCAGCATCTTTCATAAGTCTTGAGACTGACTACACTGAGAATCCGCATGTGTGATCTGACTGTACTGTGATCTGAAGGGGTACAATGTCTTGTGATGTAGAATTCTTTGTGCTTGAACTACCAATGAGAGATACCATAAACAGCACTAATATCATACACCCGTTCACTCTCAATCCAGGGGGACAAAACTAGTTCTTCAAGTCTAAAGTCTAGATATTGAGCTGCTTTCAGCTTGGATATAGATAAAGCTGATCTTCTGCCTTTGTCACCTGACACGAGATACTCCAGATCCTTATTAAAGAAGAATTATGACTTAATAGTTACCTGACCTGGTGGTCCTCCCAGAGGTAACGGTTTGCTCACATCAGGCACCAACCGATGGCCTTCAGGATTAACCAAGTCAACTTGATCCGTAAGCATACGGTGACACTCTTCCATCTGGAATTGCAGGGAGATGTTGTTCTCGTGAAAGGCTTTGGCTACCTTGTAAGCTGAGCCTTCCAAATCAGACTTTCTGAGCTTCTTCTTCCCAATCCTTTTGGAAAACCGTGTGATGAATGATCCCATATCACTAGTCTTCTAAAGTAACTTGTTTTCTTCTGGATCTTTGTAGGAATTGGCGAGTGCATTTGCCCAGTTTTTTTTTTGGTTTAGGCAAGTCATTTGGAGGAATGGACCAGTCGAGTTCTGGAGTTTCAGGTCTGTCTTCCTCTGGAATAGGCTTCAACCATTCTGGCCTCTGCTTGATCTTTGGAAGATGGGCAGAATCAATGTCCTCTGAATCAGACATATTGGCAGTATCAGGCATTGGCATGTCTTCGACTGGTTGCTCAGCATGAGGACCAGACTATTGCTTGGAGGAGCTTGAAGGAGCTTCTCCAGTGTCAGTCGTCTTCCAGCAGATGATTGTGGAGCTGGAGGCTGTGATGAGCCTAAAGCATCAAAGGTATGTCTTCGCTTCTTACTTGGATCAGAATCTGGTAGAGGAGGAGGAGGGTCTTGATCATCACGTCGTCTCTTACGAGACTTATCCTTTTCAGCAAGGAACTCATCCCTCTGTGCACGTTCTATAGACGCCTCAAGAGCTTCATAGAGAGCAACATGTTCAGGAAGTGATTTGTAGGTACCACTCTCAAACATCCGATGGTGAAGAATTTCTTTCATATCAGCTTCGGGCAGTTCTCTGAAGCGATCTCGTAGTAAAGCTTGAAGAGCCACGTGTACAGCCTCTTTTACAGATTCACGGACAGTTTCATTGATCTTATGAGGTAGATCTCTAAGCTCCAAAGTGAAAACCTTGGATCCAAGATTCCGAGTAGTGTTATCAAGATTCTTGTTTTTCTGCTCTAAATTAGAAAATTTCTTTTCAAGTGCTGCGACACGTGTAGCTAACTCTGATTCTGTTGTACTTTGTTGTTGTGGAGGAGGAGGAAGGGTTGTTGTTGTAGTCGTTGTTGTTGCTGTAAAGATTGGTGCTTATGATGCAGGTTTAGGAGGTGAAAGATCAATAACTGGTGTGGACAGTAGATGAATTGAGGAAGACGCTTGATAAATTGGAACAGTGACCATGGAGACCACTTCTGCTTCCACATTGAGTTTTCCTGGTTCATCTTCAGTGGATTTGTCATTTATGAACTGATCCCCAATAGTATATGCATCCTCTAGATTCTTCATTGAAGAGAGAGTCCTGGTTGAACTTAGTGGATCCTTTAGGATGACATGTTCATCAGCCAGAAACTTCAAACTTTCTTGAACCTTAGGGTACAAATTAGTCATAAATTTATCGTGCGTGGGCTCAGGGTCTGGTCCAGCAAGAGCCACACCGATTTCTCTAGGGTCTGGTCCAGCTTGGTCTTCATCTATGAATACCTGCTCTGGTAGAGGTCGAGACTCGAAAGTTTCACCAGGGTCTGATCCAGCCTGGTCTTGATCAAGTTCAGCAGTCTTTTCCTCTAGATTCACCTGCTTATCCACATCTTCGCCTAGTTCTTCAGCAATTTGCAATATCTCAGTATCACCTCCACTGTTTGTCTTATTTGATTCAGCACCTGTTTCAGCATCAACAGGAGACGAAGAGTCACGAACAATATTGGTAGATGTGTCATCTTGTGGTTGTGCAGAGGTCCTGTTAACGCCTCTTCAGTAGCTGGAGTCCGCCTTTAGAATATAAATTAGTCTGTGGTGCTTCTCCTCTTTGGAGTGTGCAGGGCTAACAGTGATTGGGCAGCTTGTTCTTTAGTAACAATAGCTTTACCCTTGCCTTCAACTACAGGGAGTGGTCGGGTGGCCTCTGCAACATGTTCTCGAATCGCCACACCTCCAACATATGCATGACCCTCTACATGAAACGATTCCAGACTCATCTGAATGGCTCGTTCGACATCATATTCTTCACCTTCACATTGATGTTCGAGTTCAGGTTCAGGTTGAGCTGGTTCTTCATCAGGTTCATCAACCAGCTGGAAAGAGCTCTTCACGTTATGAACTTTTTCAACTTTACCCTTGCCGACATTTTGTAGGGGTGTAGCCTTGGTTGACTTCTCTTTAGCAGGCTTCGGCTTGGGTGGCTTAGCAGTAGAGGGCTTAGATGGTTTTTCCTTGGAAGGCTTTGGCTTTGGTTGCTTGGCACTTGCAGTTTTCTTCTTTCCTTCCTTTTCGGATGCAACTTTCTGATCATGCTTTGCGACCATTTCCAAGTACGCATTATAGTAAGGTGCATACCTGATGTTGTTCAAGATCAGCTCGTTGGGAATTGACATTCCAAAGACTTCATCGACTTCGCCTTTGGAAACGAATTTGAGATTACCAAGTCTGAGGTCTTCTTTAGCAAGATGAAACGGAGATGCTGATCTTTGGTGAATATTGTGAATTCTTACCAAATGACAGATAATAAGCTTCGTGAATCGACAATAAGGAATAACATGAGGCTTGTCTTTCCTGCCCTTCTTAGTGGGACTGCCCAGATTGGCCTTATCAGTAAGAAAAGTCTGGATAGCTTGTACAAATTCTTTCCACATAAGTTCAGCATAGTCAACATTAGTACTTGTAATAATTCCCCAAAGCATCTGAAGAACTAGAAATCTAGGCCTATCATGCCCAGAAGTCTTGCCTGTGAGACATTGGTTGATCATAGACAATATTTCTCTCCAAGGCTGATACAGGTTATTCACCGCCATTCTTGACACAAAGTGAATAACCTCTGTATACCCCAGCTCATTCAAAAAGTCCATAATTGTATCACCCGACGGAGGTGACACAAACTGGTGAGCTTGATCAATGGGTGTTATCTCTAACGCCTCCCTCAGAAGATTAGCATCCAATACGAATCGGGTTTCATCCAGCTAAAATCTGTAAGCTCCAGTCTTTGTCGCATATGTAAGCCTGTTTTAGAATTGTTAAATGTAGATAGCTGGAACCGAGGCTGAGGCAGTAAAAGCCCTGAAGAAGTTTGTGTTTTGTAGGATATCCACAGAGATCTGACAGATTGGATTCTTTTGCTTCTTTTGAAGATCCAAAACATAGTTGCTCTTTCCAATGGGCACCCATGAAGCAAATGGAAGTATCTGATCATCAGATCTTGTAGGAGCAGGAGTGGGAACATTCTTATCAGCCATTTTGTCTGCACAAGGATATCAACAAAGACAGACAGACAAGACATATTTTGATGTTAGATGAGAACATTGACATGCTTCGATTGATTATGGCGAGATTAAGTCGACGTTAGTCAAGGATATCCGATGAACACATACAAGTTAACAAGTCCCGGATGGGAGTTAACAAGGTAATTGTACCTTTGGATTAGGCCTAGAGAGGGTATGGGGACTAGTGGGCCAAAACCTTGAAATTCTGGCCAAACCGCTACCCACTAGACACCAAATTGTTGTGAGGTGAGTTAATCAAACCGTTGTGAAGAGGAATGATCAAACTGCTATGTAGGGAAATGATCAAACCACTATGTAGCGGAATGATCAAACCGCTACGACCAAACAGCTACGAATATTATATTCATTTTAATCAAACCGCTACCAGTTAAGAAAAATTCAAAATAGCGGTTTGGATTATTTTAATAATAAAACTAATCTTCATCAAACCGCTACCTCGTAGCGGTTTGCCTGCTAATCATAAAATATTCAATAGATTCAAATCGCTATCATGCATCCTAAGCAAACCGCTATTTAGCAGATTCCATCAAACCGCTATTAGGAAAACTAACAAACCGCTACCAATAATGAGATACCAACAGTCAAACAGCCATATATCAAACCTCTATCATGAACTCGCAAACAAGCATATTCAAATACCATTTTGAACACTACGGGACATTCATTTGAGGCTTCCAATACATTCCTAAGTACCTTCATTACTACAAACATATTATCAACCACAACAAACAGCATTTTGACTAGTAAAAGTCAATCTACATACGAAAATCATCAAATCATGATCACAAGCAATTGGGGAGCCAATTAAATCAACGAGTAAGCATCATCTACACCTAATAATCATCTCCCAGCAATAAAAACATGTTTCTAAACACTCCATGGCATTTTGTTCAAAAAACGAACCTAGACTAGATCATACCATCAAAGTATGTTTGATTTATCCTATCCTTGTGATGATCAAGTGTTATACACCCCTATGCGCACCTATCCTGTAACACCCCCAAAAATGGGTCGCAGCGGAATATGTTTCCGGGAGCGTTACTTCATAGTACCATTGCACCAGTTAGAAGAGAACGACCTCTAAGTGTCGTTTGAAAAGTATTCTTGAAAAGTTTGGACTCCAATGTTCCTCAAATAGGCCAAGCATCTATTTCACCTGAGAAAAACATGCTTAAAAGGGTCAACATAAAGTTGGTGAGTTCATAGGTTTTCGTAAGTATAATTGTAAATCCCAAAACTATATATATAGGTTTACCGTGTTACAAGTTTCGCCCATACAAGACTTGCAACGCATAAACCGACATATATAGGTTTCCTTATATAAAATCCCAAAAAGTTTCAAGTATATATTGTAATGAAGCACAATATGATTATCACAACAAGTTTCAAGTATATATTGTAATGAGCACAATATATCAAAATGTTTCAAGTATATATTGTAATGAGCACAATATATCAAAATGTTTCAAGTATATATTGTAATGAGCACAATATATCAAAATGTTTCAAGTATATATTGTAATGAGCACAATATATCAAAATGTTTCAAGTATATATTGTAATGAGCACAATATATCAAAATGTTTCAAGTATATATTGCCACTTTATTCACGGCAATGTAAAGATTCATATGTGTATAAAACAATGATTACGATTACTCTAAGTTCATGGAACTGCTACGTAGACTCATTATAAGTATGCCACTTTATTCAAGGCACCGTAAGGTTCAGATTCATCAGTATGTCGTGTTGTGCTCCGACAATGTTATAACGTTCGTTAGTTCGATCTCGAACTAGTGATAGCTAATCACCCGAACGGGAGTAGTCAACCCCCAATAGATCTATCTCATAACACTCGCGCTTACCCTCCAGGTAATTAACAGTCCACTCCACTTAAGCTAATCCGTAATTATTCGAGTAAAAGTCAAGTATGTGTTTACGTCCAAAAAGTAAACCAAGTAGTGTATCTCATCGCGAGATATATAAAAGAGTATGTAAATCAATTTGTTATCAACCATATAAATGCATTTGTAAACAAGCATGTTCTCACCCCAAAACTTATAAAACAAATCATGTAAAACGTGGGGCTATGAACTCACCTTGAGTGAGCAAATGCCAAGTGTATCACAAATAATGCGTCACGCAAATCGTCGAATGCAACCTATTTAATTTAAGGTCGTATAAGTACTAATCACATTGAGTAATCTCTACCATGCATAAGTCTATTTAGCTAATCACCATCTAATTGTTTGAGTGAAAACATATTTATAATTGTAAAACATTTATAAATATTTGAATAATGTAATTATAGTTATTCCTGGTAGGGTATTAGTTACTCCTGGTAGTGTTGTAGTTACTCCTGGTAGTTATAGTTATTACTACTGGTAGTATATTAGTTACTCCTGGTAGTTATAGTTATTACTACTGGTAGTATATTAGTTACTCCTGGTAGTGTTGTAGTTACTCCTGGTAGTTATAGTTATTACTACTGGTAGTATATTAGTTACTCCTGGTAGTGTATTAGTTATTACTACTGGTAGTATATTAGTTACTCCTGGTAGTGTATTAGTTACTCCTGGTAGTGTTGTAGTTACTCCTGGTAGTTATAGTTATTACTACTGGTAGTATATTAGTTACTCCTGGTAGTTATAGTTACTCCTGGTAGTGTTGTAGTTACTCCTGGTAGTTATAGTTATTACTACTGGTAGTATATTAGTTACTCCTGGTAGTGTTATTACTACTGGTAGTATATTAGTTACTCCTGGTAGTGTATTAGTTACTCCTGGTAGTGTTGTAGTTACTCCTGGTAGTTATAGTTATTACTACTGGTAGTATATTAGTTACTCCTGGTAGTGTATTAGTTATTACTACTGGTAGTATATTAGTTATTACTACTGGTAGTATATTAGTTACTCCTGGTAGTGTTTTTAGACTTAAAGAACCTCGCGGGGAAGTAAAACGACCTTCCGAACGACTTTCATGTTTCGGGCCGAAGGCGAAAACATTCTGGCTCGAAAAGTGCCGCAAATACCATCTTAAAATCCTGACAGAAACCACTAACTTAACAAATGCTGGATTTTTATACCTCGAATATATACCTCGTTTTCGCTCTAACTTTTTTGTTATAAATCCGTTTGACAAGTTTCTTACCTTTTCAGAATCGTCGTGAATCATACTACTTTATAAAAATATAAATATGTGTTATATATATCGGAATTTTGGGACTGAATCTTGAGTGACCTTGTTGAATACATTTTACCTTGCTTTTCATACCTTACATTTTTGTAGTTAATCATTTTTACACCAACTTAATATGGTACAATATTTCTCATCCCTTTTATACTTGATATTAGCAATATCTCAACATATATAATAGTGTGCAAAAGATCATTAAATAGTAAAAACTCCACTTTTACATGTAAAAATTTACCTACATGGTGATTCAGCTACATAGAACTACCATATGGCATAAATGAATATTGAAAGAAACATAGTGGTTCAAATGACCTTATGGTGTATGATGATGATGAAAAATAGGTGCTAAACCCTTGTTTAGCCTTTAAACCCAAGCTTGCACAATATGAAACCCTAACTTTTCCAAATAAACCTAACCTTCCTTTTCTTGATTAACACTTGAATATGGTTAATCAATGCTTGGGAAACCTTTAGAACCTCTTATGAATGGTGTGTGTAGGTGTGTATAGGTTGTATAAAATTTTGTATGGATTTAGTTGGGAGGGTGTTTGATGCCAAGCTTGTTCAAGTACAAGTATTAATGAATTTGGTGATGTACAAGATTATGCAAGATTTGTTAGGTTGTATGTGTGAGTGACGAGTTGGCTAAAGGGAGGGAAACACAAGATACAAATCTTGTATAAGATTTGCTAAATACATTGCTTTAATTAATCCTATGTTGTACAAGATTTAGCTAAGGTTTATGTGTATTACCCAATGGTCCTTGTGCCGTGTGAAATGAAAGAAAACAAGGCAAAGTGTGCTAGTGTTTAAGTTTTCCTTAACCTTAAACTAACTAAACATTCATCCTTAAACTAACTATGGTATGCTATGGGTTAAGGGTACATGTTGTAAGGGTATGTAAGTGATTTTTGCTCCTTCCCACACCATTGGACGCCTAGGATTTGAGTTAGGGTACACATGATTAGACAATGTTTAGATATATGAGCTTCTATGTACTTAAGTTGGTTAATAACTAAAAGTATATAATGTTTGCCTTATGTTTGTGTTATGTTTAATCATAACCGGCCCCTATAGGCTTAATGACACAAAAATTGTACAATTTTTGTGTTTAGGGAATAAAAGTGGGTATTGGTTTGAGTCTAGATAAGTCTAGGTATTTCCCGGGTATGTCTAAATGTATTTTATTGCGAAACGTAAGCGTTTTACGTAACCAATAAAAATAAAATATGAAAGGTTATAAATTATATTCTTAATAATCATATAACACTTGCTTGATGTAAACTTTAACTTGTTTGGTGTCCGTTTACGTTGGATGATGATTTTTAGTTTACGCGATTTAACTATAAGATAATAATTAAAAGCGGACGCGTAAAACCCTAAAAATAAATAATGAAAATAATTGAGTCGGGAAATGACCTGAAAATGTGAAATGTTACAGTCTCCACCCGTTAGAAGAGCCTTGTCCTCAAGGCTCAAGTTGCAACACTTGATGAAGGTACGGGTTTAGTGAAGAGATGCGGATACTTCTTTTGAAATTGGTCTTCGCGTTCCCATGTGAACTCAGGACCTCTCCTTGAGTTCCATCGAACCTTGACAATTAGGATACGGCTTTGAACATGTTTGGTTAGGAACTATTTGGATATAATGGATCAAACTTTGACTATTTGCATGAACTTTGATATGAATATTATGAGCTTGATGTTCTTGGACTGGATACCATTTAATCTCGTTTTGTTCACCATGTCATTACAAATAGTAGTCGTGAAGACTCAGGATTAAATGGGTGATTTCCAGGTAGTTTGTCTATTACAACTAGATCCTTATCCTCTGTTGAGAATTAGCTAAGGAAACTAAAAAAATAACCCATTACAAAACAGGATTTAACGCCAAAACCACATGTCTAACAACTTGGTTTAGCAAGCTTTATAGTAACTCATCATCAAACACGGATACACTAAAAGTAATTTTCATATAAAAATAAAGGCGCGAAATGTATTTTGCATTAAAGCTTCGATCTCATCTTCAATGTTGTTAGGGTCTTGATCGGTTTCTCCTCCTCCTAAGGCAAGCACCATTCCATGTGTTCCAGTACCTCCAACATGGTTTCCATGATTTTGGTTCTTTAATTTCGGGCAATCACTCTTATAGTGCCCTTGATTCCCACATTTATAACAAGTGAGGGTTCTTTGATTGTTATTAGAAGCAGAACTCCAACTGTCTCGAGTCAAATGACCGATCGTCTTGCAGTTTGCGCATTTTACAGTGCACGGGCCATTGTGGTGAAATTTGCACTTGTTGCATAATGGTAGAGTTCCGGCATACTCCTTCCTTTCACCAGTCCCAGCGGCATAAACTTGAGCCACATTCTGCCTCTTGGGAAGTTGTTGTTGAGCTTGGTTGTTGTTATTAAGTTTCCTCTTGTTCTCAGCTTGACGTTCAGCAAAAGTGCTGATTTTCTTATCCATCAACTCTGTTGCCATTTCAGTAGCTTCCTGCATGGTTTTTGGTTTTGACGCCACCACACTTCCGTGAATCATGTCAGGCAAACCATCGACATACCTTTCAACCTTGTCAAACTCCTCAGGAAGCATTCTAACACATAGTAGTGCTAGTTCCTGGAAACGTTGGTTGTACCCTGTCACATCGGTACCTTTTACTTTCAAATTCCACAACTCAGCCTTGAGCTTCTTCATCTCGTTCCTCGGACAGTACTTGTAAGTCATTTTCTTTCTCAGATCTGTCCAAGTTATTGCATACGCAACATCATGACCGACAATTCTAACGTGGGAATTCCACCACGTCAGAGCTTTTGCCAAAAGTGTACAAGTGGAGAACTTGATTTGATTTTTCACAAAGCAGTTGCTTATGCGGAATACAGTCTTTATCAAACCATTGGGTTAGTTTGACCACTCCCTCGGTGCCTTTGAAATACAGAGGTTGGTACTTCATGAAGTCTTGGTAAGTGCATTCTCGAGCAACGCGTTTGGTCCTTCTGGCACCCGTTCCTGAAGTATGGCTGTCATCGCCATTCCTGTTTGCATCACGTGCTGCCAGTGCAGCAGTAACACCTTGGTCAATCATTGCCTGAAGTTGGGCATTGGTGACAGTGGTGGTGGTAGGATTTTCTGTAACTGGTGTTGACCTTGTGGCTCTTTTTGGTGCCATTTCCTTCAAAATCCCAAAAATATAAGATTAGTTTAATTCCCAAAAGTCATGCTCCGAAATAGAGTGTTGTGAAGTGATGTATGGTCAATATGAATGTGCGCTCATGGCATAAATGGTTGATGGTAAGATATCATATTTGATAACTTAATGTTTAGGTATCATTTAGAAACTATGAGCTTATAGTACTACCTTGCCTAAAGGAATGTTCCAGTATTTATATAAATAACCCTTATATAAATAATTGTAGAATACACAAGGTATGGTAAGTATATATATATTTATACATATATATATACCTAAGTCACGTCCGCAAGTAAGCAAGTAGTGTGTCTGCACATATCAGACAAATATTCCTATAATGGTTTTACCACTATAATTACGCGTAATTGTTTCACATAATGCCTCACGAGTCCTAACCATCCTCGAGGGAATTTATCAAGCACCTCGAGTTGTGTAACAACATGTCATGGCTCAATTTCGCAACTCATCAAACAAGAACTGTCTTGAGATTCAGTCATGAATTGTTACACGTCTCGACCTAGTTAATAAATTTACTCGACTATGGACAATACTCGAACCTTTTACGTTCATCTAACTTCACATCGTTATCATGTTGCATGTATATCATGTATGGTCCTGAGGCTATGGTGTAACCCACCATACCTCGACAAGGCTCTAGTGTTCATCTATCCTATAGAAACTCTGTGTACTTTGAAAATGTTTGATGTATGCAATGTTTGTGAAAATGACTATAGTCTAGGGTAAAATATGCAACCTAGTTCCCTATAGCTTTGGCTTTGATACCAATCTGTAACACCCCCAAAAATGGGTCGCAGCGGAATGTGTTTCCGAGAGCGTTACTTCATAATACCATTGCTCAAGTCATGAGAGAACGACCTCTAACTGTGTCGTTTGAAAAGAAATCTTGGATTGTCTAGACTCCATTGCACATCAAATAAGCCAAGCATCTAAATTACCTGAGAAAGACATGCTTAAAAAGTGTTAACATTAAAGTTGGTGAGTTCATAGGTTTTTGTATAAATAATTGTAAATCCCAAAACTATATATATAGGTTTACTGTGTTACAAGTTTCGCCCATACAAGACTTGCAACGCATAAACCTACATATATAGGTTTCCATAAAATATATATAATCCCCAGTTGTTCCCAAGTATATATTGTAATGAGCACAATATTCTAAAATGTTTCAAGTATATATTGTAATGAGCACAATATAACAAAATGTTTCAAGTATATATTACCACTTTATTCAAGGTAACGTAAAGATTCATATGTGTATAAAACAATGATTACGATTACTCTAAGTTCATGGAACTGCTACGTAGACTCATTATAAGTATGCCACTTTATTCAAGGCACCGTAAGGTTCAGATTCATCAGTATGTCGTGTTGTGCTCCGACAATGTTATAACGTTCGTTAGTTCGATCTCGAACTAGTGATAGCTAATCACCCGAACGGGAGTAGTCAACCCCCAATAGATCTATCTCATAACACTCGCGCTTACCCTCCAGGTAATTAACAGTCCACTCCACTTAAGCTAATCCGTAATCATTCGAGTAAAAGTCAAGTATGTGTTTACGTCCAAAAAGTAAACCAAGTAGTGTATCTCATCGCGAGATATATAAAAGAGTATGTAAATCAATTTGTTATCAACCATATAAATGCATTTGTAAACAAGCATGTTCTCACCCCAAAACTTATAAAACAAATCATGTAAAACGTGGGGCTATGAACTCACCTTGAGTGAGCAAATGCCAAGTGTATCACAAATAATGCGTCACGCAAATCGTCGAATGCAACCTATTTAATTTAAGGTCGTATAAGTACTAATCACATTGAGTAATCTCTACCATGCATAAGTCTATTTAGCTAATCACCATCTAATTGTTTGAGTGAAAACATATTTATAATTGTAAAACATTTATAAATATCTGAATAATGTAATTATAGTTATTCCTGGTAGGGTATTAGTTACTCCTGGTAGTGTTGTAGTTACTCCTGGTAGTTATAGTTATTACTACTGGTAGTATATTAGTTACTCCTGGTAGTGTTATTACTACTGGTAGTATATTAGTTACTCCTGGTAGTGTATTAGTTACTCCTGGTAGTTATAGTTATTACTACTGGTAGTATATTAGTTACTCCTGGTAGTGTTATTACTACTGGTAGTATATTAGTTACTTTGGAGTGTTTGTAGTTACTACTGGAATGTTTATGTTACTACTAGTAGTGTTGTAGTTACAACTAGGTAGTGTTATACTACTGGTAGTATATTAGTTACTCCTAGTAGTGTTTATTTACTACCGTAGTGTTGTATTACTACTGAAGTGGTTATTACTACCTAGGTAATGTTGTTACTACCTGGACAATAATGACCCCACTAAATCACTTTTCATGATCCGGGTAACTTAAAAGAATTTATGCGAAACGATATTTTGAACAACTTTCCATTTCTTTCCGGATACCCGAAACTCGACCGGAATGGGCGAAAAAGCCACTCGCATCAGATTCTGATGCAGTGTATTAAATATCAAAAAGACAGATTTTGCCCCCAGCCTTACACCCAGTTATCACTCGCTTATAGACTCTGAATTAGTTTAGCATACCTACAGGCAGATTCTAAGGAATGATCTAGTGGATAATTTGATTTAACATGTTCAACTAGATCCCTAAGAACTACAACTTCTTCCTGAGTGTGCTTAATATAGGCAGAGTGAGCTGTCTTTTTATTCAACAATTTAGGGGTTATTGGTTCCACATCAATCGTAAGCATCTCTGGATCAATAGTGTGTTTCGTAACAACATTATCAACTAGAGCTTTTCCTTTAAGTTTCCTTAAGTCATCCTTGAGAGCTGTAATTACCAAAACTTTTTTCTGAAGATTAGCATTTAAATCAGAAATTTTCACAGACTTTAGATTGACTTGATGAATTAAATCATCACATTGTTCTTTTGATCGAATACATGCTGGTTTAATCGAGTCATAAAGTTCCTTATAGGTCTGTTTCAAATGCTCATTCTCAGCAATAAGATTTGACACCCTATGATCCAATTTAATATTTATTGTTTTAATCTACTCTAAGTCCTTTTTAATCTTATCCTCATTCATATTTCCACTTAGAGATTTAATTCTCTCTTTCAACTTCTTTATGACCGTGTCTTTCTCTTGGGACTGAGCTTTCAATTTATTTAATTTAAAATATTGATCAAAACTTGGAGCACTTTGATTTGACACATAATTGTCTCTTTGAAACATTTCCTGATTAAGTTGAGAATCAACTTCTAAAGAGATGCAATGTTTTTCAAGAGTTGTAAAACTTTTGAATAGTTTATCGTAAGTCTCTTTTTCAATGAAATCCTTTTATTGAGAAGCTCAGTCTCAAGTTTGAGACACTTTTCACATTCATGCACATACACAAAAGTATTATCCACAGAAGAATTCACAATTATGTTCACACTATCTTTGCTTATTATTTGTTCCAAGAGTCGTTCATTTTCGTTCAAAACTTTATTCATTTTAAGTTCAAATGTTTTTGACTCTAAACGATGTTGTTCCACAGCCTGTTCCATTTGATGAAAGACATTTTGGACTTCAAAAAGTTCATCAATCAAATATTGATCGAATGTATTATATAAGTTCTTCAGAGCTTTTACAAATGGAATTATTTCATCCCTAAAACAAGATTTTGTATGTTCGAACCCCCACGAGCCCTTAGTGATAGCTGTGACCGTGGTTCTTTCTTTGAAAACCATGTCAAAACCAGCAAGATAGTGTTTAAGTTTCTTCAAACTCGTATTAACCGTACTGACTTTCAGAAGTTCTTGTGGAACCTCAACTTTGGTGGGTCCACTAGAAAGAGTGGGAATTCTGAGTCCAAAAGGCTTGTTCAACAGATAATTCAGTTTGTAGAACAAATCGTGTTTCAAAATATTGAGAAAGTTGGTTAAGAACAACATAATCAACTGGTGTAGTATTAACTTTCTTTTCTAACATTATAGGATCCTTTTGTTTTAAAGGCATTTTTGAACAATTCTCTTCAGCAAGCATTAAGGTCTCTTCGGAGTCAGGAATCACAATGGCATTAGTTTTCTCAATGACATTACTATCATAAAGCTTTGGTTCTAACTGCTGAGCTTTCTTCAGATAGAAATGATTTTGAAAACCTAGAGCTTGTTTAGTGGTATGATCATAGAAAAACTGAGGTTTCGTCAACATGTGAACAGTTTGTGCGGATTGATCTCTTTTAAAAACAATATTATCTAGCTGTTTGATCCTCTTTTCTAACGCAATTTCCCTATCAATGTTTCTAGATTCTTCTTTCTTAAAATCATTTTTGAGAAGAGTAACCGTTTGCATTAAAGATTCCTTTTCTTTTAAATGTTCTGAAAGAGTTTGTTTAAGAAGATCAATCTCTACAGACTGTGCACATGAATCTGAAACGTTGTCTTTACTCTTTAAATCAACATTTTGTCCTTCGTTCAACACTTTAACCTGTTCCTTATATCTTTCAAGCTCAGCAGTTAAAGTATCATTTACACTTTTATTGTCCAGATTTATCTTGGTACAATTAGCAACTTGGGTTTTCAGTTGTTCAATCACAGATAATATCAGTGCATCTTGTTGTGCAGAAGAGTTAGAATTCTGAACGGCTGGCTGTTGTGATTCAATCAGATACTGAGAATAAGGAATGATATTGCTATCACTGGTTATTTCAGTCTCTGAATGGTTCACAACATTTGACTGTTCAGAAGACGGCATAGCCTGCACAACTTGATTAATCATATTATTATTCACATTATCATGATTGTGTACACTTAGAAGAGCATATGATACAGAACTGAGATAAATTCGCCATGAGAGCAACTTTGGCAGTGTTAAGTTCATCACAATCAGAGTCATATGCATCCAAATCATCAGCTTGATAAGCAGCATTATGAGTAATGACTGTCTGTGTGGCTTGACCTTCTGGAATTCCTGGATCTGCCAAGAATGCTAGTTCCTCTTCATGTAGAATTTGACCACTTGCTTGAGCTTGTACCAACAACACTTTATCCTTAAACCATGAATCATCCCGTTTCCTCTTTGGTTTAGTGCACTGTTTGGACATGTGGCCTTCCCCTTTGCAGTTGTAGCAAATAACAGTCCTTTGTTTCCCAGAATTACTTCTACTTGCTCCTGGAGTGTATGTCCTTGTAGTACCCGCAGTTAAAGAAGTTTGTCTCCCCTGAATTGGTTGTAAAGTTACTCTTCCATTATTAATGGTAGCTTGTTGCCTAGGGTTTGACAAATTCCTCAGCTGATTATTGGTAGTGGGATAGCGGGAAGTAACAACAGCAGTCAAGAAAGACATCATGTGATTGATGGCATCAATGGGATCATCACCTTTCTGGAACACTGGTACAATTAGACCCGAGTCTGGTTGGGAAAATTCAGATTATTGGTTAATCTCCCCCCCTAGGGTGCATATTCCATTGAGGATGGATAATGATGGAAGAATAACGTTGTGGTAAATTAATGATTGTACTATTGGATGGTTAAGTGTTTGAATGAGGTGTTGATGATTGATGTGTGAGTATTGTGAGGGGACTGATAAGGTGATACATACTGTGGAGACTGATATGGTGAAACTTGTTGTTGAAATTGAGTGTTTTGGTAAGAGTTTTGATGAGTTTGATAAGGGGACTGGGTCATCTGATGGGTTGCAACCAAAGCAAGCGAATCTGAGTTTCGTTCTTGCATTAAACGAACCTCATTGCATGATTTTCATGTCTGTCCAAATTAGCATGTAGCTGTTCAATGTTAGTTGTATGCTATTCCTAATATTAGTTTGACATATGTCTTAATTTGCTTTATTAAGGTTGAAGAGTATTCAAAAATTTGGTGTTCACTGAAATTGTTCAATTTCATATGTAGTTCGTTCATGTCATTGATGGAGCAGTGAAAAATCTCAAGTAGAACTACACGTAGTGTTTCCCCCTTCTTATAAGCAAATCTTAATCAAAATTCATCATCATTAAAGCTTACAAACCCTTTCTTGTTTCGTCAATGAAGTTGTGTTCTCGCTTGAAGAAGTTTGAAATTCTTTCCAAAGTTCTTGGCGACTTTATGATTGCGACCAATGCATAGACCTCAGGTTGGTAGTCCTTGTAGAATGATATTTATTGCCTTGATATCACAATCGCTTAAATTGATTCTCGTAGAAGGATAACCTCAGAATATTTCTCTTGGTCCTTGTCATCTAAATTTTCCTCAATTAAAGGCCAAATGAGTGGACCATTTTCAACGGATTCAAGGATTATTCATCCATGTTGTCTATTCAACATGTATAGCTCCATTATGCTTTTCTAAGAATCATACATATCTTTTTCCAACATAGGTGGACGATTGTCAGCACCCGAAAGAATTGCTTTGTCAGCAAGAGTCGTCATTGTGAAATTTGTATGTTAAAGATTATCGTTGATCGAACGGTGGGTAGAAGAAATTGCATTTGATTTAAGGTGGTTGTAAGTGTTTGAATCTTGAATACCTAACACGGGATTTCTACAATCTTGACAAAACTGGGAAATATAGTTATTCGTTTCGTGGAAGTCTTCGATTCAGGGTACGTTCTGGTTCAGGGAGTGGTTCAAAAAGTTCAGAGTTAGAAGCACGTGTATGCATACAAGGAGGTTATATGGTTCAGTTTTCCAGAAAACTGTACGGCGATTTTGAGAAAGAAAGTGGTTAAAAATTACTTTAAAAATTGATTACAGAACAGCTTTAAAATCCCCGGCAACGACGCCAAAAACTTTGGTGTGTTTCAAAAGCTTAAAATTTATAAGACTGAAATTACCAGTTTATGAAATGGAAACACATGGGTAAAAGTTTAACCCACATATGTAGTATAACATTTAAGGTAAGACCAGGTCATCCACAGGGATTTGATTAGTGTTCGAATAATCAAAAATTTTAAAACAATTATTAGTGACTTTTAAGATAGATTCAATACTAAGGAAATATGACTACTCGGATAGTTTCGTATAATTCATAAGCAATGGCAGTAATATCGATCTTCGACTTTAGGACTTTAACTTATAAAAAGGATTTCTCGTCAGAAAGCGTTTTCACAAATTAACTGGTTTCAACTTAAGACTTATCTTGGTTTAACTTAATCAAATGTGTCACTCAAACAATCAAGTTACTATTATATCAAATCTATTTTGTTTATCAAATAACATAAGTGAATTTCTTTGATCGAATGATAAAGATCATAGACAAATCTTTAAAATCATATAGTGCACAACGGGTGTTTTGACATATACCATTATACGTATATAATTAAAGTTGATGAACAAGTTTAACAAGATTAGATATGATAGGATTGTAAAATAAGCTTAAGATTGATAAGATCGAAATGACACCAAATACTTAATTATTATATTAACATCACCGAGTAGTCGTAATAGGTTTAGCCTCTCATAGCTATTGTGTTCATGATAACAGAGTTTAGTGGAGAAACAAGAAACATACAAAATTAGGATAGAGAAATAGATTGAACACCACTTTTACAAGTACAAATTCGTATAGAAACCCTTATTTAACTAAGTGCTATGATGATGATCTTCGTTCTTCTTGGAATTTCATGTTAAACTCCAGAAATTGATGAAGATTATTGAGAGATAGTTTGTTGTAGAAGTGTGTGTGAAATTGACGAGATTTTCTCTCAGTTTATAGGTCTGGGCGAGGCATAGTGCGGCGCAATTCCTTAAGAATTGCGGCATACTTTGCTTCTTTAATGCGTAGATCTTTAATGCTGAGATGAAGTGCGGCGCACATGATGTAGAAGTGCGTCGTACTTAGGGTATTAACTGTCCTCCATTAACTTTGTCTTAAAGTGCGGCGTACTTTGCTTGATTCTTGGACTTTGTCTTGATATTTCTTGTATAATTTTTCGTCCGTAAGGTTGTAAAATACTTGTGTCTTTAGTATTTGAGCTTGAGATGTCTTCAAGTGAACCTGCACATATTTCATGCTTTTAAGTATCAAAAGTTTATGAGAAATGATATAAATAGATAAAATAACGCCGTAAAAATATGTATAATTAAGGCATTATCATTAGGGCTATTTTAAAAATAGTTTAAAATTTTATAATAAAAAAGGATATTAGGCATTTGAAAACAACCTTTGGTGTCTTCAATCGCAATGTGTATCCTCGTCATGCATGATGATACTTTTAATACCTTAGTCTCCCCCCTCTTTAATGGAATGGATTCTGTTGTTACAAACTAAAATCACCTCTTAACTTCTATCGTAAATCATCCATAAATTCCTTATGTTGTATAATAGTGTCACTATTACGCATCTCATATAACCGCTTTGATCTTGAATTGCCATCTACTTGTTCCGTTACCAAGGGTGTTTTTGGGAAGTATTTTAGCTTTTGATTTTTGTTTCCTAAGTTGTATAACCTCTTCTTCCCCGTCACTAAGGTAATCAACAGACCTATCAGAATAATCACTTTCGCTATCAGAACACATATTGTAATCTATACCAGCATCTATGTGATTAGGATTGTTAGTCCTAAATTCACTTTCAGTTTCACTTTCACTCTTATCCATCAATGATGGGTTATCATTCTCTTTAATTACTATCTTATTACCCCTTGGTCAAGATTTTCTTTTACGCTTTGGGTTGTCTTCTTGAATCATTATTCTTTTACCCTTATCAACTACCTTTCTTACTCTAACCTCCTCATCAACATTAGCCTCTTCTCCACCACCCACATCAACATCATCATCTGCAACAACATCTTCTGCGACGACCTCTTCTGCACCACCCACATCAAGACATGTCATACCATTACCTGTAACACCATCATTATTAACTTTGTTAGCATTAATAGTTTAATGAAGTGACGATCATTATCGATCTCATGAGTCTTCTAATAGATAAACATTTTATAAGCGTTTAATAGTTAGTGAGATAGTCGAAGTTATGTTACTTCATGAGATAGTATTGAAACTATCCCACATCACCCCATGAGGTAAAAGGGAGGAAGCCTCTTGTGTTATAAAAGAGACCTCCTGCCTCATTAAAGGGTGTGAGAGTATGTGTAAGGTAAAGTGTGTAAGAGAAAAATGTCACACCCCCAAAAGGGGCCTGGATGGAATACGTGTCCAGAGGCGTGACGTCATTGAATACATCGTACAAGATCAAGTAAATGACCACTACATGGATGTTTGATAAAACATAACTCGTTGCTTTGGATAAATCAAAATAAGTCTTACAATATTCTTGACATAAATGAAATAGTTTTTAGCGAGCTTAAAGGAAAAATGCAGCGGATTCATTAACATGTTTTTAAGGACAAACAATTAGTTAGTTAAAGTTAAACTTTCTTAAAGGACACTCCAACCATGCATGCATACATCAATTAGCACTTCAAGAACATCCAGCTAAGCACCTGAGAGAAAATATGCTTTAAACAGTCAACATAAAGGTTGGTTGAATTCATTAGGTTTGAATTGATCTAAGGTTGACACAAGATTTTTTTAAAAGTGATATGACTATTATAATCACATGAAAAGTATTTACGTTGCGCTAAGCTCGTGACACTAATGCAAAACTAGGAGATACATATAATATGCAAGTGATGATATTGCCATACAGATGTCTGACCAAGACACCCCAAAGAATTCCTGACATAAAATATATCTGTTTGTTCATCGACACAGAAACAAGTAGTGCTTGCTTCCCAAAATAGGGATTTATTAGTCCCATGTAGATCTATTTTTAACATTGTGTTACTTACAAATATATTGGTCATAGGTAACGCTAACGGTTCATGATGGTTCGGCATGATTAATGTCTAATCGCTTCTTAGGCATCACGTAAACAGAACATTGATAACTGAATATACTGGTGTCTAAAGTTTAAAACATGCATTGTTTCTCAATCCCCAATGTGTAATATTTTATTCATAATGAGTAAAAAGTAGGGCTATGAACTCACCTTAGAGCGATGAGCAAATGATAATCACGTAAGAGAAAGATGATACACAATCCTAGCCGTCACCTAAGGAATACGAGCATAGGACTAAGATATGATATTCGAAACCAAGAGTGGTAAACTTATCAACAAGAAGGCAACCATATGTGTTTGTGTCTTAGTTTGTTTAAGAAAACGTAATCGAGTGAAAGTACAAGTTTACATTAGATCCCGACGTTTAATCAAAAGTTACTATTTTTGGAAACTTTCTATTTTAGGAAAGTTCTAAGTTTCAAGACGTTAATACCGTCCCCTATATTTTCTTAAATCCATATTTCCAATTAACACTTTTATCAATACCTAACGTCTAACTTTTTCGTTCCTTACTCGTACAACTTATCTTAAAAAAGTTACTATTTTTAGAAGTCTTACGCTTTTATAACATTCGGCATTCCATAATTACCTTTATGACGTTTCTAATGTTTCCAATCAATACGCTAATGTTTCTATATGTTTCGCCAATGTTTTAAAACCTCAAAAATGTCTAAAAGTGTCCGAAAACCTAATTTACTATTCACATCAGCAACCTGATTTATTATTTTTCTGAAAAGTGTACCAAAATTCATTTCGCCATAACTTGGCCGTTTTAAATCCGCTTTTAGTGTTCGATATATGAAAATCTATCTATACGAAATAAGCTCTTTAAAAACTACTTTCTTGACTAATGAAAATATTTTTAAGTTGCCCAAAACCTTAAAACAAAATTGGATCAGCAACCATATTTTTCTCAAATGCTCCTAAAATTCCTCCAAACTTCACAATAGTGCCTATTCTATCCTAGTCCCGTTCACTACTAAACCATCTAATGTTCCGCCATCAAAACCGCAATCAATACTAACCTAATCCTAAGATTTTTATTGTTGCAACACTCATGATTACTCATACTCACAGCTAAACCTTTTGTAAATCAAAGAATCATAAAACAACACTACTTTATGTTTTAACTTGTTTATTTTCAAAAACCACAAGCCTTAACATTGCATAAGAACCATAAAGAAACACAAGAGATGGAATAGAACACTTACAAGAATAAGATGAGTCAAGAAACACACAAGATCTAACCCAAAATCCTTAGATCTATAAACCCTAAATAATCTTGCAAAAACCCTCTTGAAATATTAAAACCCTAACTGTAACACCCTTAATTTAGCTCGGTCAGCGGAAGGGTCTAATGGTGTTACGTCATAGCACAATAACTCAAATCATAGAAAACCCTGTTAGTCTCTGAAGGTAGCACGTATACAAAATAGAAATATGAGTAAACTGCAAAATCCGTCCATGTGATTTGTTCATTTTTTGGCACCAACCATCTGTCTTAGAAACTATTGACATAATATGACAAAAGTCTAATAAAACCATCAGGTTGAATCGTGCAAAAAGTTTGGTAAAGAGTTTAACAAAAATCATCCATCGACTTTTTTTCATTAGATTTCCGGCGATGATTCATGTCAATAGTTTGTGACATGCCAATATATGGCAAATCACATGGACGGTTTTTAAAATTATTAGTGAGTTCAATTAGTTTGCCATTTTGCATTCAGTGCAATGAAATGTATCACAATTAATGGAAATGATACAACACAAAATAAACGAGCTTACCTTGTCTATGCAATGGTTTAACTTTATCAAAGACCGTCTTAATCTTCTTCTTTTTGGTTGTACAGTGAGCATGGTGACAACCTAGTTGACACT
This sequence comes from Tanacetum coccineum, assembly GCA_026074375.1. NCBI lineage: Eukaryota > Viridiplantae > Streptophyta > Magnoliopsida > Asterales > Asteraceae > Tanacetum > Tanacetum coccineum. Next base: position 38,857 of record BQNB010017681.1, on the reverse strand, counting down.
TATTATGATCCATCTTTTAAGCATGCTGAAATTAAAGAGTTGGATCTTAAAGAGAATAGAATTGGTTTAGATGCATATGAAGTTGATGCTTACCTTAATGGTCTTTTAAAGTGCAAAAAGAAGTTGACAATTGGTCAATTATGAGTTCATTTATCATCATAATCTTTTATATAATAAAAGAATTACATCATTTCAGAGTTTTCTATCAGATTAAATCTTATGTGAAAATAAATTGGACCAATCAGAATGCTTGATTTTGCCACATAGGCAAAATCGTGCGATCTGATTGGTCAATAAAAAGTCAAAATTGAATCAATTTGGTTAAAATTGAAAAAAAATTGGTGGAGAAATTTGATGGAGAAAAAAAACACATAAAAATAGAGTTAATTGCATTTTTGGTCCCTGTGTTATGGTCAAATTGCAGGTTTGGGACCATAACTTTCGAAATTGCAGTAATGGTCCCTATTTTCAAGTTTTCGTTGCAAATTTGGTCCTCAGGCCGGGACCAAACCTGCAATTTGGCCAAACCACAGGGACCAAAAATGCAACCCAAAAGGACCAAACCTGCAACCCAAACTTGAAAATAGGGACCATCACTGCAATTTCGAAAGTTAAGGTCCCAAACCTGCAATTTGGCCATACCACAGGGACCAAAAATGTAATTTACTCTATAAAAATATATGTGTCAAATTTGTGAAAACAAAAACTTAAAAAAAAGGAGATAATTAATAAAACTTTAGCAGTTTAATTTTAAATAAATTATATGGAGTTAAAAGTGTAAATTTATGAATTTACAAGTTTTATTATAACTTTAAAAAATAAACAAATAACCCCTTAAACTTTAAACCTCTAGACTTTATATTTTAAAATACAACAAACGTAAACAATTTCTTACTTCCAAACAAAGATTTAACATTATCTAATCACATCTCAAATCTGCCCGAAGAGTTTTTGGTAGATTTTTCATCGTCGGCCTGGAATCATGTTGTACAACCGAAGCACATCGAAGGTTCACTTGACCCGACTCCGGGCTTCCTAAAAGGGTTGTTTCGCTGGGATTAGTTGGCTCACAATGTCGAGTCAAAAAACAAGGTAAATCAAAAGAAAAAAATTAGTAATCATCCTCAAATTCATATACTACGTAATATATAAAAGATTTAATGAATCTATTATCTTCATATATTTCGATAATACTCTATAACATAACTTATAAAACAGAAAAAATATATATATGTAGTTTAAAAAAACACAATGTCTAAGCTCCGTGCGTGCACGGACATTAAAACTAGTATAATATAATGAAGATTTCATAGAAAAAACATCTAACTGCAAATTAATCAAAGAGTGAATTACATAAATCGTCCTTGTGGTTTGCCGAATCCTACATTTTTGGTCCCTGTGGTTTTTTTCATCGAGTTTAGTCCTTGTGGTTTTGATCCATTGCGGGTTTGGTCCCTTGTGGTTTTGATCCATTGCAGGTTTGGTCCCTTGGTCAAACTAAGAAAATGTTGGTCAAGGGACCAAACCCGATGAAAAAAAACCACAGGGACCAAAAATGTAGGATCCGACAAACCACAAGGACGATTTATGTAATTCACTCTTAAGTTGGGGAAAAATATCTCATTTTTCCAGAAAATTTTTCATTTGAGAATGGAAAAACTGAAAACTTGTTTAATTGCACTTTTTCCCAATATTTTTTCAAAAAACACAAAATTTTCATTTTCTAAATATATATGGAAAAATAGAAAATCACAATTTACTATTCTCCATTTCTTTTTTTCCCTAATAAAATAAAACGTAAATATAACTCAAACCAAATAAAACCTGAGTACTAATATTCTAACCCTATCTAGAGGTGGCAAATGGGTCGGTTTGGGTCATGGGTCAAACATGTCATGTTTTAAAAATGGGTCTAACGGGTCATGGGTCAAACGGTTTGGGTCAGGTCGACCCACTAAATTATGGTGTTTTCATACATTTTTGAACGTTTTATACGTTTCGTCAGTCTTTTTACGCTTTCGTCGATTTTTTCCGTTTTTTTACGTTTTCGTCCGATTTCTTACGTTTTCGTCCGTTTTTTACGTTTTCATCCGTTTTTTACGTTTTCGCCCGTTTTCTTACGTTTTCGTCAGATTTCTTACGTTTTCGTCTGTTTTTTTACGTTTTCGTCCGATTTCTTACGTTTTCGTCCGATTTCTTACGTTTTCGTCCGATTTCTTACGTTTTCGTCCGTTTTTTTACGTTTTCGTCTGATTTCTTACGTTTTCGTCCGATTTTTTACGTTTTCGTCCGATTTCTTACGTTTTCGTCCGTTTTTTACGTTTTCGTCCGATTTCTTACGTTTTCGTCTGTTTTTTTACGTTTTCGTCCGATTTCTTACGTTTTCGTCCGATTTCTTACGTTTTCGTTCGTTTTTTACGTTTTCGTCTGATTTCTTACGTTTTCGTCCGTTTTTTACGTTTTCGCCTATTTTCGTCAGATTTCTTTCGTCGTCATTTTTTTACGTTTTCGTCTGTTTTTTACGTTTTCGTCCGATTTCTTACGTTTTCGTCCGATTTCATAAGTTTTCGTCCCTTTTTTACGTTTTTGTCCGATTTTTTACTTTTTCGTCCGATTTCTTACTTTTTCGTCCGTTTTTTTACTTTTTCGTCCGATTTGTTACGTTTCCATTTTGGACGTTTTCTTTTGTTTTTTTACCCGTTTCTTCGTTTTTTTGGGTTTTATACGTATTTATTTGTTTTAGGTATTTTACGTTTTCGTCTGATTTCTTACGTTTTCGTCCGATTTCTTAAGTTTACGATTTCTTAAGAAAACAGACAAAAATGAACGAAAACGGATGCAAATGTAAAAAAATGGACGAAAACGTAAAACATCAAACGAAAACGTAAGAAATCTGACGAAAACGTAAAATACCGGACGGAAACGTAAAAAAACGGAGGAAAACGTAAAAAACGGACAAAAACGTAAGAAATCAGACAAAAACGTAAGAAATCGGACGAAAACGTAAAAAAACAGACGAAAACGTAAGAAATTGAACGAAAACGTAAGTAATTGGACGAAAACGTAAAAAAGGGCGAAAACGTAAGAAATATGACGAAAACGTAAAAAAACAGACGAAAACGTAAAAAACGGACGAAATCGGACGAAAACGTAAAAAAACAGACGAAAACGTAAGAAATCGGACGAAAACGTAAAAAAACAGACGAAAACGTAAAAAAACAGACGAAAACGTAAGAAATCGGACGAAAACGTAAAAAAACAGACGAAAACGTAAAAAAACAGACGAAAACGTAAGTAATCGGACGAAAACGTAAAAAAACGGGCGAAAACGTAAGAAATATGACGAAAACGTAAAAAACGGACGAAAACGTAAAAAACGGACGAAATCGTAAGAAATATGACGAAAACGTAAAAAACGGACGAAAACGTAATGTTAATTGAGATTTATATATGTTCGGTAATGTTAATTTCGAGTATACTACAAATTAAATATATGCTTATGATTGTAGTTAGTTTTTATTAATTTTATTTGTATTTTATTTTTTATTGTTTTTATAATCGTATACAAAAAGCTAATATGAAAAAAATATTAAATATGAAAAGAAAAACGAGTGAATAAATCCAGCTAAACATCTTTTCATTTTTTAAAAAGAAAAATAAAAACCATCTCCTTCTCTAGAAATTTAAAAACAGAAAAACATGAAAATTTTTCTACAACTAAACACCACCTTAGGTGTCGTTTGTTTTTTTAGAGGTCTTACCTCTTCATCTGCAAACCATCGCTGCAAAAGAAGAGGTACATCAAAAGTCTTCATCTACATGAAAAAAGACCATTTGTTTTTGTTCTAATTAACTAATTCTTTCATATTTGTTTCTTTATCTTTTCACTAGTGATTTTTAAATTTTCGTCTGTTTTTTACGTTTTCCTCTGTTTTTTTACGTTTTTCTAAGTTTTTTTTTACGTTTTCCTCAGTATTATTACTATTTCGTCAGTTATTTTACGTTTTTGTCAGTTTTTTTTACATTTTCATCAATTTTTTACATTCTCGTCAGTTATTTTACGATTTCGTCAGTTTTTTTACGTTTTCGTCAGTTTTTTACGTTTGCGTCAGTTTTTTTACGTTTGCGTCAGTTTTTTACGTTTGCGTCTGTCTTTTTTACGCTTACCTCAGTTTTTTTTACGTTTTCCTCAGTATTATTACTATTTCGTCTGTTATTTTATATTTTCGTCAGTTTTTTTACATTTTCGTAAGTTTTTTTACGTTCTCGTCAGTTATTTTACGATTTTGTCAGTTTTGTACGTTTTCGTCAGTTTTATTACGTTTGCGTCAGTTTTTTTTACGTTTGCGTCAGTTTTTACGTTTGCGTTTGTCTTTTTTAGGTTTGCGTCTGTTTTTTTTACGTTTTTGTCGGTTTTTTACGTTTTCGTTTGGTTTTTTACGTTTTCGTTAGTTCTTTTACGTTTTTGTTAGTTTTTTTTACGTTTTCATATGTTTTTTTACGTTTTTGCCATTCTTTTTACGTTTTCCTCAGTTTTTTATATTTTCGCACGTTTATTACGTTTTCCTCTGTTTTTTCAAGTTTTCGTCCGTAAAAAACGGACGATAACGTAAAAAACGGATGAGATAGTAAAAAACGGACGAAGACGTAAAATAACTAACGGAAACATTAAAAAACTGACGAAATTTAAAAAAAATGGACGAAAACGTAAAAAACTAACGAAAACGTAAAAAAGCAGAAGAAAACGTAAGAAAGCGAACAAAAAAGCAAAAAAGTAGACGAAAACGTAAAAAAATTGACGACAACATAAAAAACAGACACAAACGTAAAAAAATCTGACGAAAATGTAAATAAACTGACGAAAATATAAAAAAATTGATAACAACGTAAAAAAACAAACACAAACGTAAAAAAACTGACGAAAGCATACAAAAACTGAAGAAAACGTAAAAAAATGACGAAAACGTAAAAAACACACGAAAACGTAAAAAAACATACGCAAACGTAAAAAACTTACGCAAACGTAAATAAACTGACGCAAACGTAAAAAAATCGACGAACATATAAAAAAACTGATGAAAACGTAAAAAAATAACGAAAACGTAAAAAAAGTGACGAAAACGTAAAAAAACTGAAGAAAACGTAAAAAAACGAATGAAAACGTCCCTAAACGTACAAAAAAGAATAAAGACGGTTGAAAACGTATATAACCCAAAAAAGTATGAATCATTTAATTATTGAAGAAAAAAGTGAAAAGAAGAGGCAAGAAGTGGAAGTTTTTGTCTGAATTTTAGAAGTGCTTAGAAGAGCTTTTTACCTCTTATGTCTGCAAAAAAACAAACAAAAAAGGTCTGCCCGCCTGCAGACAAAAGAGGTGAGAAGAGGTTAAAAGAGGTAATTTGCAAAAAACAAACAAGCCCTTAATGTTGTATAAGTAAGCTCTAAGAGTTGCTAAAAGAGCACCTCCTCACACTAAAGGTGCACTTTCTTATGCCAAAATAATAATAATACTATAGCTGCATTTTTCTTTTAAGACTGACATACATAAGAATATACACCCCTCTTTTATTGAAAAGACATCAAAGTATTGTCTTTGACTTTATAAAGTCAACCTAGTTAACACAAGTTATACTGATATCTTTTCAGTTTAAATAGAAGGATATTTCTAATTGTGTTACTTCATTTTACCATTTAACACAGCTGGATGGTTATAGCTTTCTTGAAAATTGATACTTTCATATCGACAGAATGGGTGAAAATAGTTCTTTATGCTTTAGAAGCTGAAGTAGTTTTTCTGGATTTATAATGCCTGATCAGATTATAAGGAACAAAAATATTCATTGTATGAACGTCTTTAATATATATACTTTTTCTCTGTTCTTCGTATAAGTGGGACAAACTATAGGTAGTTTCTTAAACCATTCGCTTGTAGAATATCAGATGAAATTTGACAGTGTACTAGTGTAGACACAGTATGATGCTTCCAGCTTATTCAGTTAGATATATTAAGGGGTTGTTTGATAAAATAAAATGATTTAGCCCTGAATGATTTTAAACTCTGAATAACACAAAGGCTCTGTGTGAAGTTGCTTCTGAATGATAGTGAGGTGTTTGATAAGTGTTTTAGATACCGGTCTGAACGACATAAGTTTACAAATTTAACCTTGTGTTGCATGAGATGGATTCTTATTGTTTATTTTCTGAAATTTATCAAAATTAATCAGTAAATTATTAAATATTATATATGCTGTGAATTAACAAGTAAATATGTTTTTCACATGAAGCTTTATCCGATACAAATTTTTGGTCTTTGATTATCAATATTTACGTAGTAACAAACATCAATACATGTGGAGTTGACTAACAAAGTTTCATTGAAGTAAAATAATTGATGCCCATTTCAATAAATAAAAAAAGGTCACGGCCGATCGAAATACTTATGATGTGCCAAGTCGAGAATTGAAAGAGGCCAGAAGCTTAAGTTTTTTGCGTCTGAATTATTAGAAAGTGCTTAGAACGAGCTTTTTACCTCTAAGTCTCGCTAAAAAAACAAACAAAAAATTCTGCCGCCTTGCAATACAAAAAATAGGTGAAGAACAGGTTAAAAAGGTCAAATTTTGCAAATAACAAACAGCCCCTAAATGTTTTGTAAAGTAAGCCTTAAGAGTTGCAACAAATGAGCACCTCCTCACACTAAAGGTGAGCACTTTCTATGCCTAAATAAATCAGTAATACTATAGCTGGCATTTTCTTTGAAAAGACAGACCATACATAACTGAAATATACGCCCCTCGAGAGTTATTGAAAAAGAGACATCAAGTATTAGTCTTTGACTTATAAACGTCAACCTAGTCAACACAAGTTCCTACTGATATCTTTTCAGCTTTAAAATTAGAAGGATATTCTCTAAATGTGTGTAACTTTCATTTTACCATTTAAACACAGCTGGATGGTTATCGCTTTCTTGAAAATTGATACTTTCTCATAATACGCTCGATGCTAGAATGGTAGAAAATTAGTTTCTTTACTGCTTTGATAAGCCTGAAGTAAGTTTTTTCTGTATTTTATAATAGCCTAGATCAGAATATAAGGAACATAAAATATTCATTAGTAAGAACGCTCATTAATTATATATAACTTTTTTATTCCCGATCTCTCTATCTCTCAGTATAGAGTGGGACATAACTGTATTAGGTAGTTTCATTAAACCATATCGCCTTGTTAGAATATCAAAGATGAAAATCTAGATTCAGCGGTGTACTATTGTAACACATATGATCATTCAAGCTTAGATCACTTAGTCTACTCTAAGACGGGGTACTGGTATTTTATAAATACAGTGAATTCTTAGCCTTGAATGATTATAATCACTCTGAAGAATAACAAAGGCTCGTGATGAAGTTTGGTCTGATGAGAGTGAGTTGTTTACAATATGTGTTTTTTAGTCGCTGCGTAACAGTTCTGAACGACATTAAATTTATCGCAATTTAACTTGTAGTTAGTTTCGCATGAGAAGTAGTGATTCTTATTGTTTAATTTCTGAAACATTTATCAAAATGAATCATTAAATTATTAATAACTTATATAAGTGTGTGAATTAACCACAGTAAATATGTTTTGTTTCACGCATGAAAGCATTATCCGATACCACTTTTTGTTGGTCCTTTGATTATCATATTTACGCTAGTAGCAAACATCAACAAATTACAGGTGAGATTAAGACTAACAAAGTTTCATTGAAGTAAAATAATTGATGCCCATTTCAACAAATGAAAAAAGTTCAAACAAGCCATTTTTAAATTAATGACACATACTAAAATGAAAATATAGTATGATACAAGAAAGAATCAATCAAATGACCAAGAGGACGACATCGTATCTGTGTGTGCCAAAAAGAGAACCTAGAAGAAACCCCATACACATACTTTAACATTAATGTAAAATAATTCAAAATAATTTTTAAAATGTAGTTGAGCAGGATTTTTATAAAAAAGAAATATATGCATTGTCCTGACAAAGGGTAAGGGATGTTCGACGTGTTGTCTGTTCTGGATGTTGAGCATTAATGACGCCCCCGCACAAACAGAAAATCACTCATAGAAGCAAATTGAGATAATTCACATGCATTAATTATTCCTTACTCAAACATCAGATGCATTAATTTTCTTATCAAACAACCAAGCCTTTGACCGATTCAGCAGTGGGCTCTGAATTGATCCATTAAGATGCAATCAAACAGGCCCTAAGACCTGTTATTCTTTTTCTTGTCCTATTTATGATCAGCACATATGCTTAGAGCTGTGCTTGAACAGCGCTGTAGCAGGATTGCAAAACCAAAATTGCATACTTTCACACCAAAATTAATGATGTTAATAAGTTGGTTATTCATGGTTTTAGGGTAGATTTATGTATTTTTTAACCAATTACATTTACCCTGTTTGTTTTCCGTACGTACATTCATAAATGAGTAAAGTGTTATCCAAGCGGTATTTAGATGTGCGTATTCAAAACGATTACACCGAAAGTTTATCATTGTTGCAACAACTCCTTAGATGCTTTTGAAAATCTGATTTTTGTCTCTATAAATGGGAAAAGCATGATATAAGTTTAGTTTGTCATATAACTGCAAAACTAATTATTGTAAAATTAAGTCGTTTGACTGAAATATTTTTCGGGCGAATTAATGAAAACAATTAGACAAGAGATGGAGAACAACAGGGATTACAACGAAAGGCAGAGGATTCGTTATTTGATTAGCGAAGGAATGGAGAGACTAAAGAATTTAGATGAGATGCTCGATATGCAAGGCCATTGACCATCAATCTGCTACTCATCCTCATAGTTGCATAGCAGTCAACTCAAATGTAAAGCATCTGCAATTGATCTCCCTAATTTAAAATAGCAGATTGGGAGGTATGTATTCTGCTAGTGGTTGACAATTTGTTGATTTAGCGAGTATTATTATGTTTAGATTGAATCTGTAACCTCTTTGTATTAAACATGAGATTTAATGAGAAATAATTGAAATTTTAAATGTTCTATAAATCTTGCATTGAGTAGAAGATATGAACATATGTTGTTTCTTTTCTTCTGGTGAGTGAGTGGTGATTCTAGTAGTGTCAATATATCTGGTAACATAGATCCAAGTAATCTCGCGTCTCTTATGGTTTTTTCACTTGCATATAGGGACGCAAACAAGAGTCGAGCTATGGCTGAATAACTGTTTAATGGTGCATTCGAACACTAAACACAGAATTCAATTGACCAAAAATCAAACACCATAACTACAAGAAAAAAGTCTTATTACTTATTTTTTTGGTCATGTATACAAGTAAAAACAAACTTTTAATGTTTATATTTCAACTATTAAAAAAACTTATTAGTAAGATCTATACATTTTATTCGCAAGGAATAGTCTAATATCTTCATCTTTACCCAGTAAACTTTCTCTAGAATACCATTATCGCCCTTCCTTTTGTTGAAGACTTTTCTATTAGCCAAATTGGTTCAGTTTAGGTTGTGGATGGGTGGGAATGACTTGACATTTTGGTTCAGCCCACACAGTCACGAATTCCTTTAAGCGTTTAGAACTAAACGCAATTGAATAGAAATTTGAAGCATCACTTTAAAGATGAAATCACTACCACAACGTTTCCGGAACGCTATTGAATCCGATTTGGTACGATTCGATCAGAAACGCTGATTGCATGTACTTTAGCGTATCTGGAATCTTGGTACTACTCGCGATTGATGCATTCATGGATCGGTCAAATGCAAGTAAATTAAATGATCCCACACGTAAGTGTTCTTACAAATCAAAATCATTACGTTTACATTGTCATAAGATTTTAGTTGCTACATGCGTATGTAGAAATGTTCTAAAAAGACCTCCGTTATGATCAATAGATAAAGTGATCCATTCCATTTTAGCAGCAACACAAGTTACTGTCATGTTGAGGTTGATGTGAGTGGCAAAGAAAAAGTGGGCCTATTCATTTTGAACATTGTGAGAAGTTTGCATTATTTTAAATCAAAGCTCTACTCACAGCAACCTCAACATGACCCATCATGTTCATTTTGAACATTAGAGGATCTTTTTCCTTATTTTTAACAGATTACTCCTGGGGATTAAAACTAGGTAATGCATAGCGGAAAGGAAATTTTATTACCTTATATTGTGCCTCAAAAACCAAAGTATAACAAAGAAAACTATTGTAATATTAATTACCTAAGATCAGATAACTTATAAGGATTTATATTTTATTACAACAGTGAAATAAGAAAACATAATTCACAACAGTGGACAAGTAAAAATGGAAAAGGCTTAGTAGCATTAAACAAATAGCTGATGCAATCTGGGAAATTATTGACGGGGGTAAATAGTGAAGTATGTCTGAGTGGCGGTAAGAGCAAAGAGAAGGAATGCTGCAAGTAGTCCTATAAGACTCCGTGGGCTACTAAAATAAGTACGCCTTAAAAAAGAAACATTTTTGGGCCAGTAACCATTATAATAGTCATGAAGGTCGCCCCACTGTTTGTCATAGGAAGAGTTTTTCACAGTGACATCTTTGCATATGCTGTTAATCATATCTGAAGCCTTTCTCGTAGAACCCAAATTGTTTACAAGTACGTTTGAATCTATTAGCTTGCGAACATCCTCTTTATTATCTAATAGACTATCCATAGCAAAAGCATATGATGTAATGTGATTACTAGTTGCAGGAGTTAACTGCTCGTATGCAATAAGATTTCTTAAAATGGACTCAGTGTAATCTTCAATGTATAGTAGTGGCATAGAGAATGTAGGTTTATCCCATAAAAAATAACGCATTGAAAACTTTGGTCGTTTATATTCCATGGCTAGTATCGACTTTGGGGTTTCATCGACTATTTTTGGCACAAACTTCACTCCAGCACGGGCCAAATCTGCAGCAGAATACGACAGTGATGTTGATTTTGATTGCTCATTTTTTTCTTTTTTGGTACGAGGGAAACACCACCCAAGCCACCTTTTGGATGCTCTTTTGGACCATGATCTGTTTCTGGAACCGCTGGATGGTAACAATCATGCAGAAGTCCAAGGATATGATCATAATCTTTGTAAGGTGAGTCAGGCATCTGAATTTTGACAAGCGACTCCTTTTCAAATGGGTTAATTTCTTGTAGAAATGAAAGGACGAACATGGTAAGACGCACTTCGTGGTCAAACACACTAATAGTGCACTTAAAGATGTCTCTAAGAACAAAAAAGGGGATTTGGTTTTCTAGCAGGACCAAGTCATGCTTAACATTAAGGTTAACTAAGTCGATGTCAAAAACTGAATGGCCTTCGTGATCCTTCTAGTATGAAACAACCATCAAGAACCATCATTTTTGCAAATTCATTGTCATCAGATACCTTCATTTCCCCTTCATAACATGACTTTATCTTCTCTATTTTATCAAGCATTTTTCTAATGCATGCTTTCATTATATTTACCCATGGGGAAGGCAGTAGACGCTTAAATAGATTGCACACATAACTTACTTTGTGAGCTTCAAGTCTCTTCAAATTTTCACTTTGTTTGTGAAAAGGTCCAATTGACAGGACACGTGGACTGTAAGACGAACAGTTGACCTTTCGAAGGAGTTCTGGAACTCTATAAATTGAAGGTGCAGGTAAATTGCTTAGCTTTCTTTCGGCTACTGTTTTATCGCAAATAAGAATGATGATCTTATCACAGATAACTTTTACATCGTTTTCCAATCCAAGTGTTCGTTTCCTCTTAGTCTCTAAAGCTAGCACATATACAAAATAGAAATATGAGTAAACTGCAAAATTTGTCTATGTGATTTGTTCAATTTTTTTGTCACCAACCATCTTTGTTAGAAACTATTGACATATATAATTCACCCATAAGATCACAAAAGTCTAATAAAACCATCAGGTTGAATCATGCAAAAAGTTTGGTGAAGAGTTTAACAAAAATCATCCATCGCAGGATTCGTTTTTATTAAATTTTCGGCGATGATTCATGTCAATAGTTTGTGACATGCCAATATATGGCAAATCACATGGATGGTTTTTGAATTTACTCTAAAGTTATTAGTGAAGTATGCCATTTTGCATTCAGTGCAATGAAATGTATCACAGTTGATGGAAACGATACAAAACAAAATAAACGAGCTTACCTTGCCTTTGAAATGGTTTAACTCTATCAAAGATTGTCCTAATCTTCTTTTTTTGGTTGAACATGACTTGAAATCTATCATTTGGCTTTAATTGTTATGGCTTTAAATAGACAAAAAACAAAAATATTTACAGGTTGACTTTTCAAACATGCTTTTAATTCATTTATTTCCATTAGTTGTTTTTTATGAAATAATAATGTTAGATGATGGTACAGCTACTTTGTTTAAAAAAAGACTTCTGTAAGACTAACATGTATTGAAGGTTATAATTCATTCCTTGATTTCCTTGGCAAAACAACCGTGATTATATAATACAAGAGAGTGCTAGACTATGAAACGGGCTTAGGCCGCATACAGAAACATGGGCTGGACACTAACTAATAAACATGAGTAAATATCAACTAATAAATATATAACAGCTAATACGCCCTTTTAGTTTGAGCGAGAGAAGTCCGAACGTTCAAACTGGAGCGAAAATATTCAAACAAGGCTGATGGAAGATCTTTGGTGAATATATCAGCATACTGAAAACGAGATGGAACATGAAGAACCCGAACATGACCAGCCTTAACCATATCACGAACAAAGTGAATATCAATCTCAATATGTTTGGTTCGTTGGTGTTGAACCGGGTTAGCAGACATATAAACAGCACTAACATTATCACAGTAAACCAATGTAGCTGTCAAAAGAGGAGAATGTAACTCACGAAAAAGATTGCGAACCCATGCTGTTTCGGCAACAACATTAGCAACACCCTGATATTCCGCTTCAGCACTAGAGCGGGAGATGGTGTGTTGCCGTTTAGCAGACCAGGACAATAAATTATCACCCAGAAAAACACAATAGCCGGAGGTAGATATGCGTGCGAGTAGAAGGGCAACCGGCCCAATCAGCATCAATATAACCAACTAAAGAGTTAGTAGCGAAAGCATATAAGTGGAGACCAAGTGCCAGAGTGCCCTGAACATAGCGCAAGATGCGTTTGAGAGCCGCAAAATAAGGCTCCCTCGGATCATGCATATAGAGACAAATCTGCTGAACTGCATAAGATAAGTCTGGGCGTGTAAAGGTAAGGTACTGAAGACCCCCTGCAAGGTTGTGGTACAAAGTAGGATCCTGCACAGGAACTTCGTCGGGACCCAGTTTGGCCTCAGAATCAACTAGAGTCCTAGACGGGTTACAATTGATCATATGAGCACGGGCAAGAAGTTCAAGAGCATAATTCTTCTGAGACAAAAATAACCCTGTAGAATAACAGTAGAGATGCCAAGAAAATAATTAAGTGCCCCGAGATCTGTCATGTCAAACTCCTTATGTAAAGAGTCTATAATCTGCTTAAGTAGAACTGGAGAAGAAGTTGTAAGAATAATATCATCCACATATATAAGCAAGTAAGCAACCTGAGAACCCTGTGTGTAAATAAACAAAGAAGAATCACAACGGCTGTGAGTAAAACCAGCCCTGGTTGCATAACCTGCAAACCGCTAAAACCAAGCACGGGGTGCTTGCTTCAGACCGTATAAAGATCTCTGTAAAAGACACACATGATTAGGATACCGAGAGTCAACAAATCCTGGTGGCTGATGCATATAGATGGTCTCAGAGAGATCGTCGTTAAAAAAAGCATTCTTAACATCTAGTTGGTGAATAGGCCACTGACGAGACACAGCAAGACTAAGAGCCGTGCAAATAGTGGTCGGCTTAACAACCGGACTAAAAGTCTCATCGAAGTCAACACCAAGTTGTTGACTATCGCCATTAGCAACCAGTCGAGCCTTATAACGACTCATGATGAGGTGTCATTTTATACACTTTTTCGGGGTCGTTTAACCTCCTAAATCGTGTGTTTATGCCAAAATAGGTAATTAATCATTCCTTTTCAGGTATTTTGCATTTGGAAAGCATTTGGAGGAAATACACGTGACTTGGGCTCATTTGGAGAAGAAACGGACAAGACTACAGACCTACACCAACATTGCTTAAGAATTTCTCTGCAGTGGCTGGAGACGGCGTCACAAATACAACGCGAAGCCGTCACAACGATGATCAAGACGGCGTCATAAGATTCCATGATGGCGTCAGAGTACACGACCCAACCCATTATCTAGAATATTCTCTTTCATGACGGAGTCACGATTAAAACGCGACACCGTCACAGCGTTTTTCCTATATATACAAACCAGAATTTAAGGTTTTAAGTGTGTAACTTTAGAATAAAAAGAGGGTGCGAAGCCTAGTTCATTTAGCAGTTGTTAGGGACGATTTTAGGGCCTAAAAACCCTATTTAATGCAGATCGAATATAAAAACAAGCCACACAAACACAAGTACTAATCTAAAATTCTCAAGAAGAGAAATTCTCTTATTTAATAAATCGTAGGTTTCTTTAAAAAGCTGCTAGAGACAACCCTAAAATCGTTCTTATAAAGGAGGATAAGTTCTGAATAAAAAGGAAACAAAATCACAAACAAAACATAATTGATTATGTCCAAAATAAAGCCTAAAAATAGAAAAAACGCGATTTTGAGGGCCCAAACGACCCCGAAAGGCCTAAAACTGAGAGGCCTCACAGCAAAGCAGTGAGTCTTGACCGTTGGGCCATTTTCGAGTGACCATGCGAATTTCAGCCCAATCTGCCATAGAAATTTGTTGCCGCAAAATAGTCGCCAAGCGTATTTGTCACATTGACTCGCTCGTTGACCGTATCTGCGTTACTATTGTACTTCCTCCAACTCATGTTTTAATCAAGTAAGGTTTATTTAATCATTCAATATGTCTATATGTTGTTTGATTCATTTATGTTCTTGCTTTATTAACATGCTAGGCTAAGCCTCTTATTGTGTTTATTTATGATTGTATGAAACCTAGAATATAGATCTTAGTGGTGTTGCTTCTTGTGATGGATGTGCATGTTAGGTACTAGAAAACCAGCTTTTGTCTGCATCGCTGTTGATACGTCTAAAAAAACATGATTGTGTAGAAAGGATACCATCGGGTAACAGTCTTCATACTACCTTGCCCCCTAATATGGTTGATCCACTCTTAATATATTTCACATGCACTTAGTATACTCTTAGGGGCCATGTAATAGTCTTCATACTACCTTACAGGTGCGTTGCTCTAACGAAATACTAAGTAGACGGCGGGTTCGTGTAATTCGTTCATGACTTAGGAAATAATTACACAGATCATCACAAGTGTGACAAGGCAACAACACTATGAGAAGCAATCTAGGGAGTAGTACATGATTAGCGTAGTTATTATTTAGTTTAATAGCTAAAACCAAACCTTCTCTCAAATATATGATTTATTTGCTTTCCATAAAACATAAAAACACAAAAATAATCTTCTCTCAACCCCTAGAATTCTGTTAGACCATGATCAAGCCTTCCCATCCTATTCCTCGAGTGAACGATAACAACCCTCCGAGTCTTGCCTATACTACTACTACAACGATTAGGTTCTCTGCCTAGGAGTTGTAAAACTTCTTGTAGAAGTCCTACGACGACCGCATCAACTCATTGTACCATCGGCATGAAATTTATGCTTAAACAGCCACATAGAGCGAACCAGGTTAGCCTCAGTCGGCCTCGGAACAAGAATCCAAGTACTATTTGTAACTAACGCATTATACTCATCATACATATCATTACACCAATTTTGGTCTTTGAGAACAAGAAAAGGAGACTTAGGAATAGGAGAGACAGACGAAGTGAAGAGAGAGGCATTCCAGAGGTTTTACAATACCCGATTAAGACCGAGTGACCATGGTGTGAGTACGAGTCGGTACGGGATCGGATGGAAAATTTTAGGCTGTGGTGTTGGGTTGAGTCGGTATGGGAGAATGATGGGCCGTAGTTGGTGATTGGTGAGTCGTAGTGGTGTTGTGGTTCGGGGTAGGAGAGGATTAGGCGGTATGTGTAGTTTGGGCTGGTGGAGAGGGTTGGTGGGTCGCGTGAGTGTTCTAGGCCGAGGTATTAAGGTGGGAGGTGGCGGTGTGTATGTGAGTTGGCGTAGTAGGCTCATTATGTAATGGAGTGGTGTCGGTGGTATTGGTCTAGGAGGTGTAGGGCCATCGTTGGGTGAATTAATATTTGTGACGTGAGGAAGTATCGAGGAAAGGGGTGTGGGTTCAAGAAATTGGTACGAAGGTGGAGAGGATGGTGTCATGGACTTATAAGGGAATTGGTTTTCATTAAACGTAACATGCGGAGAAAGGATTATCTTGTTGGTTTCGAGGTCGCGACAACGATAGCCACGGTGATAGGCGGGAAAGCCCAAAAATATGCAAGGAGTGGCACGTGGTGCTAATTTATGGGGTGAGTGAAGGTGAGGATAACAAAGGCATCCAAAGATACGAAGGCGAGAGTAGTTAGGTTCTTTGTTAAATAATTTTGTGAATGGGATTTTGTTATTGATAGCTTTAGAGGGGAGAAGGTTAAGGAGATAAGTGGCCATATGAAGGGCCTCGACCCAAAAGGACGGGGGTAAGTGAGCTTGAAAGAGGAGAGTACGAATGACATTATTTATGGTGCGTATCATTCGTTCGGCTTTACCATTTTGTTGGGATGTTTTGGGGTAAGAAAAATGTAGTTGTATATCGTTGTTGTTAAATAAAGTGTAGAGTTGTTTATTATCGAACTCGCCATCATGATCACATTGAAAGCTTTTTATGTCACTTTGAGACTGGTTTTTAACGTAATTGCGAAAGTGTACAAATTTACTAAACATATCGGATTTATTCTTTAAGGGATAGATCCAAGCATAATGAGAGAAATGGTCGAGAAATAGCACATAATATTTAAAACCACTAGAACTAACAATAGAAGAAGTCCACAAATCTGAATGAATAATATCAAAACAATGTTGAACAATCGAATAAGAACTATGAAACGGAAGCTTCACATGTTTATCAAGTTGACAAGCATGGCAAACATGTGTAGACTTCTACTTATTACATGAAATAAAATGACGTGAACTAAGAGAACGAAGCACTTCATCCCTAGGGTGACCAAGGCGTTGATGCCACATGGTGGAACTAGTAGACACAAAAGCAGCTGGAAGAGTTGACGGCTTGGTTACTGGATAAAGATCGCCCGAGCTATCACATCGAAGGAGGATATGGCGAGTCAAGAAATCCTTCATAGAAAAACCAAACGCGTCAAATTTAATAGTGCAATTATTGTCTCTAGTGAACTGACGAACAGAAATAAGATTTTTAATGATGTTGGGAGTGACAAGTACATTATTAAGGTGTAATGGACGATGAAGAGAGTGAATAATGCTATGACCAGTGTTAGTAACGGGAATAGAATTACCGTCACCAACATGTATAGATGAGTACAAGCGTGTATTAAAAAGAGTACTTAAATTATGAGCATTAGAATTTAAATGAGAAGTAGCACATGTGTCCATGTTCCAGGTTGGGTCTTGCAAAAAAAAAAAATAAAAAAAAATAAAAAAAAAAAAAAAAAAAAAAAAAAAAAAAAAAAAAAAAAAAAAAAAAAAAAAAAAAAACCAAACGCAGTAAATTTAATGTGCAATTATTGGTCCTCGAGTGAACTGACGTACAGAATAAGATTTTTTATGCTGTTGGGGTAGTGACAAAGTTCATTTATTAGGTGTAATTGGGACGTTGAAGAGTGTGTAGAATGTATGACCTGTGTTAGTAACGGGAATAGAATTACCGTCACCAACATGTATAGATGAGTACAAGCGTGTATTAAAAAGAGTACTTAAATTATGAGCATTAGAATTTAAATGAGAAGTAGCACATGTGTCCATGTTCCAGGTTGGGTCTTGCAAGGTCATGGTGCTAAACGCGCTCGGAAGCGAGGTCGGCTGAGACAAGGCATACATTACTGGAGCCGCACTAAGAATTCCTTGGCTGTTAATGTGCGTCATGGGCTGACCGGATTGGACCTGTTGTTGGCCCATATACATAGAGGGGTGCTGGGCCGACACTGTGGGCTGTTGTTGTTGTACCGAATGGGCCACATGGCCTGGTCCTGGTGAAGAGTAGTATACAGGAGTAACAAAGGCAGTGGGCTGTGATTGGTTGGGCCTTAAGTAATTCATTCGTTGGGCCTGCTGGTAGTGGGAATTTACACCAAAATTAGAACCCTATGAATTAGGGGTAGTAACAGTAGGCCTAAGATTGGTATTTCTAGTGTTCAACCCCGCCCTATTCCTATGGTCGTGAATGAATTTACACCGGTCCCTGAACTTGCATGTTCCTCTAGAAAAGTGATTACATAATTGAAGGTTATTAACAGATTTGGATGGAGTATTGGTGTTACCTTTGGCGTCGGATGATGAGGAGGCCATAAGAATTGTGGGAGACGAGGAACTACTTTCCAATATGGTAGAAGCATCGGTCGAATCGTTGAATGACGATTCCTTCAACAAGAGCATGTTACGAACAGTTTCAAAAGAGGGAAGAGGTTCGCGGTGTCGAATAATTTCAGCAAGAGTAGCAAACCGTGAATCAAGACCATTAACCGCATAAATCACCATGTTCTTCTCACTTACTTCACAATCAAGGTTTTTAAGCCTATTTTCCATAGACTTAATTTTAGTACAATATCCATTAATAGACATCTTACCAATCTTGACGGCGCGAAGTTCATTGTCAAGGCTGATGGCTCGAGCATCCTTGTTATCGTGAAAAAGATCTTTGAGATGATCCCATAGAGCTTTTGCGTTACCCGGTGTGGTGACGACTTGTTCTTGAAGAGAATCACATAAGGATCCAAGGATCCACATCTTGATTAGATCATCAAGTCGAGTTTATAGAGGCGGTGTCGGCTTCTACATGGGATTTTAGACCGAGACTACCAAGGTGAATAAGTGAGAAGGAACTCCAAGAATTATAGTTGTGTTTTACAAGGTCCAATTTAATGGGGACCTTGTTGGGGATGCTAAAGGGAATGATCTTGTCGGTTGAAGGGGGTGGTGTTTATCTTCAACAGCCATGGGAGCCGAATTTTGTGATTAGGGTTTAGTGGTGTTTGACAGCAGAATGATGGAGGGGGGAGGAAGACGTGTTTGTTAGAGAGAAAGTAGGGGAGAAAATTTTGGTTGTGATACCATATTGAAGGTTATGAAACGGGCCTAGGCCGCATACAGAAACATGGGTTGGACACTAACTAATAAACATGAGTAAATATCAACTGATAAATATATAACAGCTAATAACATGTTACCTTCCATTTTTGAACTAGAGTAAATTATTGCATAAACCGTTCTTGTGGTTTGCTCATATTGCATGTTCCGTCCCTGGTCTTTCGTAAGTGCAAGCGGCCTTCTTGTGGGAAAAAGTTGCATACGATTTCGTCCTTCACTTCAAGTGACGTTAGTGTCAATCCGTTAGTCTATACACGTGACTTGCACACCACGGCAAAGTCGTGTTTTAGCTCTGTGGGATCTCAATTTAATATCACACCTAAAGGATCCCCAAGAAGAAACCTGAGATAAACACACACACTTCCCACTTAAAACCCTAACTTTTCTCGGTCATTCTCAATCCCCGTTAGTTTTTTATGATTCTAATCAGAATACTTAAAATTGACAAGATTTAAACATGATGGACAAATATTTGAGACGCAAGCAGTTTATGGTAAAAACTTTTTTATCTTTGTCATTGAAATATTGTGTTATTGTAACTAAAGTATTATCCTTTGGATTATGAAACAGTTGATTATCCAGAACTTGTTCTCAGTGAAGGTCAGGTAACATTCGTGGGCTTGATAGATATTGGTTAGTTTAAGATTGATATCATTTGCAATGAAAATCATAGGTTATGTAGGGATGGCAAATAAACCCGTATCCGACGAGGACCCGATATTTAAATCCGATTTGACTGGGGCATCCCGATTTGACCGGGGATGGAGATGAGAACGGGGAATCAACGAATTTCGTAACCGGATATGGGGTGGGGATGGGGATAAATATCAATCCTAGAACCCGAACCCGACCCCGATCTTTTTAATTTATCTATGTATGAAAATTATTTGTATAGCCATATAACATTTACTTTTGTATGTATATTTCTACGAGAATTGCCATGTAATGTATATGCATGTGTGATATTTAAAGGATCAAATAGCTTAAAAAGTATATACAATTAAACACTAATAATTATTGTATGTTACTTAACCAATGTTTTGTCCGAGTACTCACATACTATGCAGGGGCGGAGCCATGTACTAGGTAGGGGGGGCCATTGCCCCCGATAAACTGGCGACTTTTTTTTAGTGCAAAAATTGTATTTTTATGGCCTTATTTTTAGCTTGCCCCCATCCTAAATCTCAAATTGCCCCCGATAAGGCTGCTTAAATATCAAAAAGCAATTGAAAAGCTACTAAATATGCTAAGAAATTGCTAAAAGCTGCTAAAAAACTGTTAAAAACTGTTAAAAAAATGCTAAAACGCTACTAAAAAACTGCGGTTTTTAGAGCTGTTTTCGAAGAAAATTTTTTTGCCCCCTATATGCCAAGATCCTGGCTCCGCCACTGATACTATGCACGTTATTTTTATATTATACATGTTGTTTCAGTCTCTACGATGTTTTAAAGTTCAATTAACATTGTAACTAATTTAAGTACGAGTAATGAGGTTTTTTTAGACACTTCACGGGTCAAATTCTTTATATTTTCCATGAGTTTGTGTATTTTTTTATGTTTTCTTGATAATGGTGAAGAATCCCCCACGAGGATCCCCGATCCACTTTGAGGATGAGAATGGGGATGTAAAACTATTCCCGATGGGGATGCGGATAGGGATAGGAAATACGATCCCCGACAATCCTCACCCCGTTGCCATCCCTAGTTATGATCCATTGGTAATAATGTATTATCACTACAAGATACTCATGAAAAGTTTAGATTATGGGCTGAAAGGTTTGGGTTGTGATGATGATGATATCCGCAACATGATAAAAATTTGTTCATAAACATAAGATTACATATGTTTGGGTTAAGCAAGGTGGCAACCAAATTAACACTTATTATGATGCACCTTTTAAGCATATTGAAATTAAAGAGTTGGATCCTAATATGGATACAATTGGTTTGGAAGCACATAAAGTGGATGCTTAAGTGCAGAAAGAAGCTGGCTATTGGTCAATTATGAGTTCATTTATATATATATATAATAGTATTTATATCATATATATATATATATATATATATATATATATATATATATATATATATATACTATATTTGGAATAAAACTACGTCGTTTTGACGTAGTTGCTACAGTACCGGCCCATTGGGCTCCCACTTTGGGCCGGCCCATTTGACTTTTTTTTATGTAGTTGCTATAGTACCGGCCCATTGGGCTCCCACTTTGGGCCGACCCATTTGACTTTTTTTTTTTTTTCTTTTTCTTTAACTAGTCAACTTGAAAAAAAAAATTGTTCGGCACAAAATAGAAACAAAATTACAAAAAGTACTTATTTATTCATATCAAAAAATATACACGACATGAGACCAAACACATGAGATTAAACACATAAGCTCATATAAAAAAAGAAACTATTGCACAAAATAATAATAAAAAAAAATTGCTCAGCACAAAATAAGAAAAAAAATTACAAAAGTATTGATTTATTCAGATAAAAAAATATCCACGACATGACGCCCAACACATAAGCACATATAAAAAAACTGTTAAACATAAGACAGGAAAAAAAAGCCGCATAAAATACAAAAAAGAAAAAAAAATTAACGCCCCGCATCAACGCGCGGGCAGTCATGCATAACACATATTTACCCAAATCTCATAAAAATCTATGATAAAATAAACACCGCCCCGCAGCAACACGCGGGTAACTACGATTGTTATAACTATATATTGTGCACGGAGCATAGAGAAACAATAGTGACATGGCATCACTTCTCCAACGTTCGATCAAAGGCAAATTAAATCAAGGCCACTTAAAATGAATTCAAACCTTATCTAAAATTCAACTCTTAAATCTTGTGAAAAAGTTACTTAATTGACACACGTTCATATAATGAAATAAGCTTGAAAATGTTATGAAAATAGCTTTAATATTACCGGTTCAAACTTAGTTTGGATATATGATCAATTGCATATATCTCGAAACATTTGTTAGTATAGGACGTAAATTGAACAACATCAACATAGACCACATCACACTCAACAACTAAAGATCTAAGAGAATCTTCATAGCTTAATAAGAAATTTTACGTGTTGTAATCTGTTCATGGCATGTCTTGCACAAAGGAACCATGTCCACTTCAAGGATCAAAATTTTCAAAACCTTTTTTGGTATGTGTTCTCCAAGTTTTGTTGTTTAGGTCTATATATTTGTTTCACGTATAAATTGACAATTTTTCCTCATTTATTATCCCTTATTAATCATCGGTGCTCACAAGAGAAGTTTTGGTGTGTTGGTAATGGTTGATTTGATCTTTTTTTTGGGAACATATGGAATGATAGAAGAGGGGTTAACACACTTTGCCTGACCCACGTTTTGCATGAAGTCAATCTCAGCCCGCATTTGTCACGAAACTCGATTTTTCTCTTTGGCACTTTTGGCCTCAATTTTGTCATACTGAAACTGTTTGATGGCTGGAAATGTTATCAGTATGCGCATTAAGTTTGGGTGATTCCGTAGATATAATTCTACAAGTAATGCATGTCGTTAGTGAGTTAGATACGTATTGAGAACTGAATAATGTGAGATATCCCTTTTGAATGTTTCTTTCATGTTTTGTGATATTTTTAGATGGATAAGATATCAGATATAATGGACTCAGGTCGCACAAAAATATTATTTGCAATTACGTTTACTTTCATTGATTCACGCCAAACAATTTTTTGTATTGTACATACTTTTGAGTTTTAGTACCATTTCTGTAATCCTAACGATGATGTTCCCACCAGAGATCTAACTTTTACCTATGTATATCTTGAACGTGAAGATGCATGCATTTGGTGGGTTGGTGCAATTATGCTCATTTGTACGTCTCTCACATCTAACTTAACTTATCGAGTGTTAGTGTTGGTGTACGATATGTAGTTTATGGTACGACATTGATTTTTGTCATTAGTTTTTCAACTTTATATATATAAAGGCTTCTTAATTTATACAAACCTAATTAGGAAAAAGTTCATTTGTCACGGATATTGCACTTTGGACTAAAACAACCAACACAATGATAAGAGTTCACCAACACGAACAATGTTTATCAAAAGATTATGTCATTTCAACTCATTAAGGTTTTTCTTTTCTTTTTTTTCTTTTTTTTTTTGAATTTTAGATGTTATAACAATTTCTAACTTATAAATAACCGTCTACCCGTGCAACGCACGGGTATTGTTCTTGTTTATATGACTATACAAATGTTAACCAAATTTTTAGTCTAAGATTTGGTTAATAAGCACTTGGTAAAAAAAAATAGAAAATCCAACTGCATATTAACCAAATCTTTAGTCTATGATTTCCAAGTGCCATTACATTAAAAGATTCTTCAATTACATTTCTTAACCTTAGCAAATAAATAGTTTTAGCTGATTTTGGTGAATCCGGGGCCTTTAAAATATCGAGGCTTACATGCAACAACAACAACAACGACGATACCCAATCCCGCCAGACAGGATATGGGGGAGGTGAAATGTAGACAGGTCATACCTCTACCCTTAACGGGTAAGGAGACTGCTTCCGGGAAGACTTCCGGCTAAGAGAAAGGGGAGAAAGAGAGAGAGACAAAAAGCCTGTTTTTTTAATTAAATGTATCGATAGAAAGCTAAAAGGAGGAACAAGAAACCAAAGGCAAGTAAAAAGCAAGGAACAAGATACAAAAGGAAAGAAAAAGGCACATAACAAGCAAGACGAAGCAAAAGCAGCAACACGGGGTACAAAAGGCACAAAGCAATCAAACGAAAACGGGAGCAGGCAAACACGACAAGCAAACATGCGATACAAAAAAGAGCAGGCGAACCAGGGGCAAAAGAGCCAAAAGGCACATACAGACACAAAGAAACTAAACACACACAAAAGCGAGGCAAACTAGCTAAAAAGAAAAGGCCTAGAGGCCCTAACAAAAAAGCATCACCATACGGGCAGGCCAAACAGGCGAAACCACACCAATAGCAAAACAAGCAAAAGAAAAGGGGCGCAAGGAAATAACAGGGCCACAGAAGACACGACAAATAAAAGGCAAAAGCCACAACGCAAGGCACAAAAAGCTCAGAGCAAGCATACGAACACGGAAGCAGGCAAAGCAAGAAAAGGGCAGACAAACACGGATAACAAATAATAAGGCATACGGAGAGCAAAAGAGCAAAAAGCACATAGAGGCACAGAGAAGATAAATAAAACACTAAAGCGGGGCAAGCTAGCTTAAAAAGAGCTGAAGGCTCAACTAGCAGAGAGCAACAGCAAACGGGCAAGGCAGCACACAAGCTCCGAAACAAGCAAAAGGAAAGGGAAGCAAGGAACACCACAAGGCCAAAGAAGACGAGGCAAACAAAGGCAAACCAAACCCAACCAAACCCTCGAAGCCTTCCATCGAACCTCCTAATCTAAAACTAGCCCACCTCTCTAACCTATCCGAGTCTAACACGCAAAAGCCAAACAAAAAGAGAAGAAAAGACACAAGACAAGCAAACCACTCGCAAGCAAAGCCTAAAAACATAACAAAGACAACAAAAAAGGCAAGGAAAAGGGCACAGCAGAACCCGAATGGGAACCAACTACCCTCCTAGACTAGTCCTAGCCCTCCACTCATTCCTATCAGAGGTCATGTCCTCGGACAAGAGTAGCTCCTTCATGTCAAGCTTCACTCTATCCTCCCACCTAAGTTTCGGTCTACCCCTTCTCCTCATGCCGTCGACAACCAAAGCTTCTACTCTCCTAACTGGTGCTGACTGTGGTCTTCTCCTGACATGCCCGAACCACCTCAACCGTCCTTCCCTCATCTTGTTGATGATAGTCTCCACTTCAAGCTCCGCTCTATACACTCCATTAGGGATCATGTCAAGCATTGTTTTACCACAGGTCCACCTTAGCATCCTCAACTCCGCAACTTCCATCCTATTAGCTAGAGCTTTTGTAATAGGCCAACACTCTGACCCATACAACATAGCAGGCCTAATTGCCGCTCTATAGAATTTCCCTTTCAGCTTGAGAGGGACATTTCTATCACAAATGACTCCTTTTTCCGCCCTCCACTTCAGCCATGCTGCTTTAATGCGGTGAGCAACATCTTTGTCAATCCTCCCGGATTTGTGCAGCATTGATCCGAGATATCTAAAAGACTCATTAGGTTGTAAGATCTTGTCTCCAATACATACTTCCACTTCTTCGTTATGGGCGATCTCACTGTTACTGAAATCACATCTTAGATATTCTGTCTTCTCTCGGCTGACCCTAAGGCCGTTTGCTTCTAGTGCTTCCCTCTAATTCTCAAGTCTGTCGTTTAAACCTTCCGCCGATTTTGAGACAAGCACAATATCGTCAGCGAAAATCATGCACCATGGGATGTCCTCCTGGATCCCTCTTGATAACTCATCCAAGATCAAAGCAAATAGATATGGGCTAATTGCTGATCCCTGATGTAGCCCTACTTCCACTGAGAAAAACTCCGTGTTTCCAATTGAGGTTCGAACCCGGGTCTTCGCACCGGTGTACATATCCCTAATAACCTTAATGTATGAGAAGCCCAATAATCAATGTGACCGACTGTCTATATATACGGATCTTAAGAAATAGGGGGCCGAACGCACTAATTTTGGTAGCTTTACCTGTTGACCTCCCGAATAAGGAAGTGCAAAAATCATCCCTGTGGTTTTTTAAAAAACTTTCTCACGTCCCTCGTTAAAAATTTGCCCAATACACATCCCTCCGCCAATGTTTTGAGGCACGATACATCCCTTGGACTAACGGTGCAAATTTTTTTCCGTTAAGTATTAACGAGGGTCTAAAAGGAGGGTATTGTTGTCTTTTTGTTGCCACAGGGATGTATCGTGAACCTTTGTTTTAAAAAAAATTAGTTTAAGTTTGTTTTAAGAAAAAATTACATGTTTCGTCCCTATGGCTTATTCAAAAATCACGTTTCGTCCCTATTTCATTTTAAATACACCAGTCGTCCCTAATTTTGAAACTGGTAACGCTGGCCGTCCCTATTTTGGATGGTCGTTAACTTTTCTCGTTAAGTCTAATTATTAAAGAGGTATTTTGGCCTTTTTGCTCCTATCACCACCATAGGGACGAAACGTGTAATTTTTTCTTCTTATTATTATTATTATTATTTTTTTTTTCTTATTTTAAATTTTAAATTTTTTTTTATTTCGGTTTCAGTTTAAGAGCAATAATAAAAAAAATTAAAAATTTTAAATTTTTTTACTTCGGTTTCAGTTCGAGCAATTTTTAAAATTTTTTAAAAAACACCGCGACTTATTATTTTTCTTCTCGTAAACTGAAACCGAAATAAAATTGCTCGTAAATCGAAACCGAACTAAAAAAAAATTAAATATATTTTTTTATTATTTCTCTTAAACGGAAACCGAATTAAAAAAAAATTAAACTTTTTTTTATTATTACTCGTAAACTGAAACCGAAATAAAAAAAAATTAATTTTTTTTATTATTGCTAGTAAACTGAAACCGAAATAAAAAAAATAATTTTTTTATTATTGCTATTAAACTGAAACCAAAATAAAAAAAATTTTAAGATTATTTTTTATTATTGCTCGTAAACTGAAACCAAAATAAAAAAAATTTAAAATTTTGTTTTTATTATTGCTCGTAAACTAAAACCGAAATAAAAAAAATTAAAGATTTTTTTATTATTCCTCGTAAACTGAAACCGAAATAAAAAAAATATAAATTTTTGTTTTAAAATTCTTTTTATAAAAAGAAAATTAATTTTTTTTAATTTGATTCGTATAAAAAAAATTTAATTATTGCTCGTAATAATAATAATAATAATAATAATAATAATAAAATTGGTCTTTTTATTAAGTTGATTCGTATAAAAAATTACACGTTTCGTCCCTATGGTGGTGACAGGAGCAGAAAGACCAAAATACCCTTTTAATAATTAGACTTAACGAGAAAAGTTAACGACCATCCAAAATAGGGACGACCAGCGTTACCAGTTTCAAAATTAGGGACGCCTAGTGTAATTAAAATGAAATAGGGACTAAACGTGATGTTTGGTATAAACCATAGGGACGAAACATGTAATTTTTTCTTGTTTTAAAATTTTGTCTAAAAAAATAACTTTTTTACATTATTATTCGTAAAAATATTTAAGATTTTTTACAAAAAAAAATTTTTTAAAAATGCGCACTTTTTAAATTCTTAATTTTTTGAAAAAAAAAAAAAAAATTTCGTACTTTTTAAATTTTAAAAAATTTAATTTTTTACGTTATTATTCGTGGAAAAATTTAAAATTTTTTTACAAAACTTTAAAAAAAATCGTACTTATAAAATCTTAATTTTGTAAAAAAAAATTTAAAAAATTCGTATTTTTTAAAATCTTAGTTTTTAAAAGTTTTGTTTTTAAAGTTTTGTAAAAGTTTTGTTTGTAAAAAAAAGAACTAAAATTTTTTTAAAGTTTTGTAAAAAAAGTTTAAATTTTTAAAGTGTTAGTTTTGTAAAAAAAATAATTTAAATTTCGTATTTTTAAAAATCTTAGTTTTTAAAAGTTTTGTTTGTAAAGAAAAAAGTACGAATTTTTTTTTTAAAGTTTTGTAAAAAAATTTTAAATTTTTCACGAATAATAACGTAAAAAATTAAATTTTTTAAACTTTAAAAAGTACGAAAAAAATTTTAATTTTTTCAAAAAATTAAGATTCTAAAAAGTGAGAATTTTTTTTTAAATTTGTAAAAAAAATTTAAATATTTTTACGAATAATAATGTTAAAAAGTTATTTTTTAACGAAATTTAAAAAACTAAAAAAAATATTTTTTTTAAAAACAAAGGTTCACGATACATCCCTGTGGCAGCAAAAAGACAACAATACCCTCCTTTTAGACCCTCGTTAATACTTAACGGAAAAAAATTTGCACCGTTAGTCCTCAGAGATGTACCGTGCCTCAAAAAAGTTTGCACCGTTAGTCCAAGGGATGTATCGTGCCTCAAAACATTGACGGAGGGATGTGTTTTGGGCAAATTTTTAACGAGAGACGTGAGACAATTTTTTAAGAAACCACAGGATGATTTTTGCACTTCCCTCTTAACATTAATGTTAAATCGTGATACTCAATGTATCAGATTATATAAACCCTAATTTATTTAGGAAATTATATATTTTAATTTCCACAATACACTATATATAGTAGTAGTTAGAGACAACCACATGCTTGGCACTTTGACATTTGGGAGCAGAAAACTTCAAAGGTAACAGGTAACGTGGTCTGCATGTGCAACTGTGCAAGCATACAACTATGCAAGTAGAATAATAGCCTATTGAAACATTAGCACGTCATTAAGCATACGTAACCAATCGATAAGATGAGATCGTCAGTAATGAAACTACTATTTCATGAGTATAACATATAAAGACCTGATTTTTTTCGTCATAACCAAGAAGTTTATAACTCTATGTGTGCACAAAAATATAGTCTGAGCATAAGGGCGTATGGCCTGACTAAACATTCTGCCAGAAACGTGAAACTACCCAAACGGGCGTATGGAAAGACCATACTGCCGTGAGGCATGCACCGTGTATTTTGATTTTCAAAAATTTGGTACTTGGCATGAAATACCGGTATCAGTACCGGAATAATGAATCGATTCAGTATCCGCTAGGCAAAAACCACCAAAATGTTTTCTGGTAACATGAAATATGTGCCATTCCCAGTATAATATTGGGCTCATCCCCAGTCCTAGGGGTGTTATCGGGTCGGATTGTCGGGTTATCGGGTCTATCGGGTCGGGTTGAGTCGGGTTTTGAATTTTTAAAAAGTGGCCCGCACCCCGACCCGATTAAGAAGAGGGTTATCGGGTCGGGTTGAATCGGGTTTTGATTATTTTTTAAAGTGACCCACTAGGGGTGTTATAAAAACCCGGACCGACCCGAACCCCACTAAGCATATTCGGGCTGGGTTACTCGGGTCAAAACTTGTATTCGGGTCAACCCGGATACTAAATAGGTCCGGGTATCGGGTTGAAAATATTTGGCTACTGGGGTTCGGGTTGACCCGTTTGATCCGAATAAAGGTTTTTTGATTTTTTTTTATACATTATCTATCTAAATTAAAACAAATACGCAAAATTGTGACAATTTTACTCATATTCGGGTTAACAGAACCCAATTTGACCCGACCCGAGTTGACAAAAACCCGACTAACCCGAGTTAAAATAAAGTATGGTTCGGGTATGTTATTTTTAGCCTTGACCCGGCTTTAACCCGACCTGAATTGACCCAAACCCGACCCCTTTGGTTTGGTAGCCTCTGTCCTTGATAAGAGTGAAAGCAGAATGAGGGACGAACCGCCGAATTGACATCTGAAATCGCCAACATGAACATACCCCTAATCCCCACCCACACGAGTAGTTCACGGTCATTACACAGTTATTTGTCCTCATTTTTTAAGCTTTGTTCTCACTTTTTTCCTTCTAACTAGCCATTTACAATAAATTATATATATATATATATATATGTATGTATATATATATATATATGTATGTATATATATATATATGTATGTATATATATATATATATGTATGTATATATATATATATATGTATGTATATATATATATATGTATGTATGTATATATATATGTATGTATATATATATATATATATATATATATATATATATATATATATATATATATATATATATATATGTATATATATATATATAAGATTGTATGAGTGTGCTTGAATCTTTGCAGAAAGACAACCGTACAACAATTCCACACCCTCTCATCTAACATTCAGATGTATACATTGTTACGACCAGGAAAGTAACCAGCCTGCCTTGAACTAAACCCGTGACGATCACCACGAACCACTAATAACAAAAAGAGTGAACAGACTGTATAAAGATAAAGAATTGCCGAAACATCAATGGGGCTGTAACTCTGTATGCATATCTTCTACAAAGGTTAAGCAAGAAAACCCCTAGTATCGTCTCCTAGTTACTATAACTAGTCATGGGTTCTAGACTCTTAGACTAACGACTTCAGTGCTTCGACTGTTTTAAGAAACGAGCTTGTAAAATACAAATTGGGTTATATGTACTAACATCGTCCTTGCGCGTTGCGACGGCGGGTACCATGTAACTGATTTTCGACATACAATGTTTTCTGTTAAGATTTATTTACGGTGACAGTTGCATTATAGATGTCGAAATGTTTTTGCATGTATGGTAAATTATTGAAGTTTTGGGGTGTTTTGGTAAATTTTCGTCTCTTGAAGGATACGACAGATCTTTCAAGATTCTAACAAAGTTGAACTTCTAATCTCTTCGAATCTCTGAGAATAAGAAAGGGTAAATGTGTTAGCCTCGCCCCGAGTTTGACCCCAAGACCAAGCTCCGGCGTAAGAGTAAGTATAAGTGGGATCCGAAAGGTATAAAGAGTAAAGTGAATAAAGTATGCAGTAAATGCTGCCTGGTTTGCAGTAAATGAGGGGGTATTTATACTACCTGATCTACTTTAGCGAAGCACTGTTTCTGTACCTGAGGAATGGTTGCGCCGAGCTACTCTAGTACTTGTGTCAGGCGGCGTGATCACGTGGGAGACATGGCCTTGTGATTTTTGGGATGGCGGCGTTTCCATGAGTGTAGGCTATGGACCGTTGGTTAGAGAGAAACACAGGTCCTTTGCGTGTGTTTATAAATTACGGCCCTTCGGCCAAGACCTTCCGGTAGGTCGAGATGTCCTCCGGATAAGGGTCCATTCGGACAGATACGCCGACATGTCCCCTCAGTATCGTGTTATTAACCGGAGAATAATAATGGGATACTTAAATGTTTCTTCTTCGTGACTTGCTACCCGTTCCTCCTTTCACCTTCTCTTTGCCCCCCCCTCCCCCCCCTCTCCTTCCTTTTTTTACCGAGCCGATGGACCAGTAATGGGACAAAACTCATAATTACAGATACGTTAAAATCGAAGTATCACAAATGTGCCTTATGGGGAAGTGTGATCGAACACGTGTCCATCCGCTTTCCTGTGGATGGTCCTTGTTTTGCTAAGTCATTGATATGTTGTGATGCGACGTTCCTCTACCCCACTTTTCCCCTATAAATAGCAGTTCTTCTGCATTTTTACTGCGTGTTTTTACAATCTTCTTTTGAACCACTTCTCAAGACCTCCGGCTTTCTTATGTTCAGGTACATATCCACCCTTTGCTCCACTTTTCTTAGTGTTATCACCTCTCTTTGGTATCTTGGAAAAAATGGCCAAGGAAGATCATCCTGTTGTGGTCGCGGTCTTTCCTAAGTTTGACATGCTACATCATCAATCTAAGTTGTCTTCGAAGGACGTTAGGTCTTTGGCCAAAAAATATAATATTCCGCTGGATCTACATCCGTGTACTCCGTCAGAAGGGTGGACGATGGATCAATTATCGGAGGAATTCATAGGTCTGTATAAACAGTTTTTTTAATTTTCAGGAATAAAGGCTCCTTTTTCTACCCTCCTGCTAGGCGTCATAAAACACTTTTGCATACTTATCTCTGAGCTCGTGCCCTTAGGTTTGAACCGACTGACCATGTTCGAGCTCTATTGTGGCATTTCACCCATCGTTAATCTTTTCCATGTCTTTTACAAAGTTAGCAAACAAGGACATTGGTTTTCTTTCAAAAAACGAGTAGGCAAGGGTGTCGGAGGTAAGATATTCCAAGAAAAATTTTCTGGCATGAAAGGATGGAAAGACAAGTTTTCGGACGCAATGGCTTGGAGACATCATGATTCTAATGTCAATGACCTGTTGCCGAATGATGGTTTTAGTATGGAGGATGTCAAAACCCTTGTCGAGAAAGTTATTGATCTTCGTCCAATGCATTCTGGCCTCTTTTTTTCCGTTGGCCTTGCTACCGTGTGGGATTTTCCTGGGTTCCACCCTGTTTTCAAAGATACCGAAGAGAATGGTAATGTGTTATGGTTTTATTATTACATGTGTTACGCATGTATTTCCTTAGTTTCTCATAATGTCATGTTTGTTTGTGACTTTCTTTTTCTCAGTGATTACCATGTCCGAGTACCTCCGCTTTCCTTTCCTTTCTGGTGTCATCATTGAGAAAAGGGCTACCACTTTAACCGCCAATCAGATAAGACCAAGAACTACCCCTCCTCTTCTGGTCGGACAGCCTATTCTGGATAAAACCGATGCCTAGCTAGAGGTGGAGGTCGAAGACCCCAAGGTTGTTACTGCCAGGGAGAAAAAGAAAGCTCAAGCGGCCAAAAAAGTGGCCAAGAAAAAAGAAAGTAGGATGAGGGGGAATGATGAAGGGGGGGGGGGGTTCTAAGGAGAAAACCAAGAGAAGGAAAACTTCAGCTGTGAGAGGGAGTCAGGCAACCGGCTCTGGTCATATTTCCTCTTCGACCCCTCTACGAACCATTGTACTGACTCGTCGAGCCGTGACGGTTCAAACGGGTTATGACATAGGGAACGAGAGGACGCAAGATGTTCTTAATGTTGACCCTAATGCAATCTGACTCTCCCCTCGTGAATCAGCTAACGAATCGATGCATAATTACGTCAACATTGATGAATGTAATGCTAAAGAGAGTCCCCCTCGGGTTGAGCCCTTTGTTAACCAA
This sequence comes from Tanacetum coccineum, assembly GCA_026074375.1. Lineage (NCBI taxonomy): Eukaryota > Viridiplantae > Streptophyta > Magnoliopsida > Asterales > Asteraceae > Tanacetum > Tanacetum coccineum. Next base: position 5,923 of record BQNB010017681.1, on the reverse strand, counting down.
TCGGGGAAAACTTTGAATGCTGACAATATGGAAGTATTCCTATCTTTTCAGTCATTAGCACTTTATTCTACTCATCGTACTCCTTCCCGCGAGGAAACTTTGTCAAATCCAATAGAGATTCCAAGAGGTACATTTTTGTTTAGCTTTATCTTAGCTGTGGTGCTTCGTCTATGTGCTCATATGTGTGTTTTTCTTTTGTTTCTTTCATGTTCGCATATCTAGGACGGTAAGTCTTCCCGCTCTGGAATGATATACGTTCCCGAATGGAGTATTCCCCGGAGGTGTCGTGTCTACTCTCCCATGTGGTTTCGGGAACTTATGGTCCATCTTGCCCCTTCGGCAGCCCAAGAGGAGTCGAATGCCTTGCCGAATCCTATTGCTTTAGAGAAAGCTTGGTTTAATGTGGATAGAGGAGCCATGGATCAGACCAATATCTTAGAAAGGTTGAGAACCTTCGGGAAGATTATACAAGATTGGCTTATACTCATGGTGAATGTTCTGAGACTGTTAGGAAACTAGTCACCGCTCGACAAGATCTAGAGCACAATGCTAAACTTTACACTGACATGGCCAATCATTACAAAGGGTTAAAAGAGGAGCATGCGGGTTGTAGTGAGAAGTTTAAAGTACTGCATGAAGAGAAAAATAAGTTATCTGCAGTGAACAAGGATCGGGCCATCCGAATCTAGGAGTTAGATGCTGAGCTAGCCAAGAAGGATTATGCGCTTGTATATGCTGAGAGGGTGTCAGCTGAGGCGGCTATAGAGCGGCAGAAGCTTGTTACTCAGCTAAGCCAGGCTAAGGTTGTAAAGTTTTATTGCATCTGTAAGTTTCTCCCTACAGTTGTCCGTCGACTCTTTCAAATCTATGAGTACAAACAAAGCCTTTCAGAGCCTTTCAACATGGCTATACAGGCTGGATGGGGTAAAGGGCTAGCTAAGGGCCGGATGGAAGAACATATCTTGGCTGCTTTGCATGCTGCGGAGGGCTTTGATGCCTATTCAGACAAGAAACTCTACCCTATGTACGATAAACTTTTTGAGAAAGAGTATCCTTATGTTATGAAGGTTGCCAGCGGCTATCGTCATTTTGTTGTTGATCTGCTTAAAGTGACCCTGCTCCTTCCAAAAGCTCAGCTATTCCTTCGGCACCAAATGCCCTTGGCGGACCTCTCTCCTCCAAAAAGACTTAATTATCTATAGGTGGAACCCTTTTGTATGAACATTTATCTTGTATTAATACTTGCTTTTACTGGTTTGTTAAAACAATATGCATGTTTGTATTATTGGCACTTTGGATATTTTGTTTATTTAACCTTTGCGCCTGTTTATGTTTATGCATTTGGCTATTTATGTTTTACTGCCTTAATTAATGGAATGATGACCTCCGGCGTAATGTACATCGACGTGTTCCCTTTAGACTTAGTCTTTTGGGTAGATCATGCCTTCCGGTGCGGTGCACCTCGGCTTTCCCCTTTAGGCTTAATCTTTTGGGTAAATCATGCCTTCTGTTGCTTTGCACCTCGGCTTCTCCTTTAGACATAGTCTTTTGGGTAAATCATGCCTTTCGGGGCTGTGCAACTCGGCTTCTCCCTTTAGACTTAGGTCTTGTTTCTTTTCTTTTCCTGTGTAGATATAGATCCTATTTTGAAAAGGAGATGTTCTTTAGAATAAGATATGCAATAAAATGATGTTTCTTTTTTTATCCTAGATGAACCATCAAAATAGGAGTAAATGAACTTTTTACCCATTATATGAAATCAATGGTACCCAAATTACATATCACAATATCAAAAGTTCCAAAAGCATTAAACATCATTAGATTAAGATTACATACAAACTAAAACATGTTAAAGTTACTTGAAATCCTTGTTACAGGTTCCAAACCAATCCATAAAGATCAGAACATGTTCTCCCAAAAAATATACATCTTAGGAAGGGAATGATGAAAGGGCTACAAGAACCCTTTGCTACGTCCAATCATTTTTACCCAACTAACATATCTCTCCGGTTTTAGTTGCATCCAACCTTCCCTGTAGCGATCGCTTGGCTCACAAAAGATAGCAAGTGCAACATCGTATAAAGGGTCATCTTCAAGCCATCCAAGAACATTCAACTTACTTTGGCAATCTTCAAGAGTGGGTGTTTCGGGTTTTAAAGGTGGTTGTGATTCAAGAATCTTACCGGCTATTACTTTCAAAACACCCAAGATTTCTTCTTCAGCTCCATCCATCGATTGCCTACGCTTTTTTTTATTTTTAACTGCACAATGATCTTTTGAAGGGGCTTTGGAAGTAGCTTTTGAAGAACTTGTATTCGGGACCTCAATATCATCATTGTCTTCAACCACATGTGGTTTAACAACTCGAGCATGCTCATTTGACCTTGTTCCATAACTTTTAATACCCGTGGCCATAGTACCATCAAAAAGTTGTGCATAAAGTTTCAGAAAATGTAAGGTTGTGGTTTTTAACGGTTTTACATTCTTATTTTTCTGTATAAAAGAAACATGATAATCAATAAGTAGATGAATAATTTGAAGCTAGTAAAAACATTAAAAAGTAAATAACTTACCAAGATTTCTAAATCCCACTCCTCCTCGGTTAAGTTAAGCGTGTTGGTCGATTCGTCATAAATGTTACCAGTCCTGTTTTTAAGAGACAACCATGCTCCGTACTTGAGCTTCATATAATCAAAATGGTTTCTCATTTGCTTCACGTTAGCTTCAAAGTTATGGTTATCTTTAAGGGCTTTCACCACTTTCTTCCATGAGAGTACTTTTAAGCTAACTCCTTTGCAATCGTCAAGAGCAATGACATGAATGCACTCCTCCAGAAATGTTTAGACTACGCTCATGCTTTTCCAACCGACCCTACTTTTAGGCTTCTTTTGTTCACAATTATCTTTCGGACTATCTTCCATACCTACATAAGTAACAAATTTCTTGAATTTAATACTTTATTACATACATTTCTTCACACCTGTGCAAAATGAGTTTCACTCAACTACTTATATATTAATTCAAGAATCCCAAAATGAGCCATACTTATTAGTATTAACCTCAATTTCAAGTTCAAGAACAAATACAACACCTATCTATACTAATATATAAAGCATTTTCTACCAAATTTTAAAAGTTGAATTGTGGAAAACTGAATCCCAATTTTGGAAGGTAATAATGGCTGGCTCATTCATCTATACTCCTTATATTATAAAAAGGAGAAAGTTCTATTTTGCTCATTCGCTCGCTCTCTCTCTCTCTAAAAATACACACAACACTAACTCCTCTATCTCCTTCCACCACTACACAATACATTCTCATCACCACCACTCCCACCACCATCGGTTGTCACCACCATCGGCGGTCGTCATCACCACTGTTTATCACCACTGCCGACACCACCTGTTCTCATCACTTCCGACGACACCGACGCCACCAACGAAATACATCTCCACCGCCGCACCTATCAAACATCGGACGTCACCTACCACCGAAATAACAATTAAAAGGGAGTTTTTCAAGCTTTAAGGTATTTTTGAGTTATCTTTATAGTTTTTATATTTAGATCTATTGTTTTTTAATAAATCTATAGTTTTTTTTGTCTTTTGCAACACAGATTGGAGATAAGAGAATGATAGCGGTTGTCGCCGCTGACTCGCCAGAACAAGTCATTGCCGTCGCTGAAAAACTTGTCGCCGCCGCTTGTGTTTTCATAATATGTATGCCTTATTTTAGAAGTTGTTAATATTTGTTTTGACATGCCTTATCAAAAAAATTGTTATTAAATTTGTTGTAAATTTTATTCAGTTCTAGGCTTTTATAACGGGCTGTATAGCCTTTTATCTTTAAGCGTTGTTTGCTTGTATAGATTTTTTATATTTTTGTTTATATAGTTTTTTTTATAAATTTTTTTCTTGATACGAGATGTTTTTTAATGATTTTGAAGTGATACAAATTTTCTATGTACATTTTCGCCGGAATCCAGTGCCGCTGCCGCCACCAGAACATGAACAACGAAACCCACCATGATACCGAAAGTTTTGAGGTATTTTTTATGCTTTTTTAATATAGATCTATTAAATAAGTTTGATTCTTTTCGAGTTTGTTTTTAAATCTCATTTCTTATAAGATATCTTATTAACATGGCTGAAATTATGGGATTATGAAAACGATTGAAAAGTTAAGTCAATTGGCAATTTATATATGGAATGTTTGTTAACTAAAGAATCTATCTATGAAAATGTTAAATTGGTAAAAAAAAGCTGGAACATGGAAAGTATGTATATTGCTACGAATGGACAATTGGACAATGGTTGGAACATTGTTGAAAAACTTGAATATGGAAACTATATTCCTACAATCCTACACGAATGAACATTGTAGCAAAGTCAACATAGGACATTGAAGGAAAGTATATTGCTACACAAATGGACATTGGCTGGATAAATGGAATCTATTTTTCGGAAAATGTTGAATCGTTGAGAATATTGAATTGTTGAAAGTTGAATATAGTTTCGGAAATGTTGAAATTGTAAATGTTATAAAAGTATGGACGAATGAAAATGGTACTAACATCTAGAAAGTATAGGCCGGACAATCTGTAAAATAGAGGAAGCCACAAAATGTTTAGACCATGCAAAAAAAAACGCAAAGTATGTTTAATAACATTCGAAAATGACTTCAAAAAGGCAGTAGTATAATCAATTCTTAAATACAAGCTTGCTTTTTCAACAAACATATGAATTATGAGGTAATATAGGAAAAAAATTAATGTTTTTATATTAGTTTTTTAAAAATGCAATATTATCCATAAATTACAAGCCATTAATCCTAATTTTGGCTTATATATTCTACATATTATGTGATGTAATTTACATATCCACAATTCACATTACCTATACTCACATATTGTTAACTAACTCAAATGGTAATTTATATATAGAATGTTTGAAAAACAATGAATAATATGATGTGATTTTGGACATGATCAAAAATCCCGCATGCTAATTTTAAAACGTATTCAATCAAGTTAATAGAATTATTTTTAATGTGTGTCAATTGATAAAACAATATATTTCGCCACAGAAAAAATCTGCCGTTTCATATATACATTCAAAATTTTGATGACTTAACAAAAATATCTTGGTTGAGTTTAATGATATTAAATGTGTGATTGGTAACTGTTTTGTAATATGGAATTAACCGTGGCTTATAAATACAAGGATCTAGGTTAAACATCCATTCATTTTAACTTATTATGTTGCTTGTTTCAGGATATCTAGAGGTCCACCAGAAATCAAGAAAGGTGTCTTGAACAGTAACAAGCATGTTACAACCGTTTGCAATTATATTTTGATATTTTCACGTTTTATTTTGAACGTTACATGCAACACTTACCACAATATCGCATATCGTCAATTGGTCGCCGCTATAAATGTTTCCTTTTTCTTTAGTTAAATTATCGCATGTTACATACGTTTGCAATTATATTTTGATCTTTTCACGTTTTATTTTAAATGTTACATGAAACACTTACCATTATATCGTATATCGTTAATTATCTGTCACTAAGAATTTCCGCCGCTATGCGCGGGTACTCGTCTAATTCTATATATTACCTAATCAATTGTAAATTGTTCCATGTATCCTCCAAATCAAACAAAGGTCTCCGAAAACTAAATCTCAATAGTAATATGGAGATGAAACAATTATAATCATATTAAATCAAGGACATATGGTATAATATATTATTTACTACACATATAAATATGAAATCAAGCCTCAGATTTATTTCTTTTTTTCTAGTTTGTGTGCATACTTGATCTTTAACCAATTGACTCACACACACACACACACACACACACACACACACACACACACACACAAATCAACTTTTGGATCTAGGGTTTGGATCTAAAGGGTT
>BQNB010017680.1:0-69543 GCA_026074375.1 Tanacetum coccineum | reverse complement strand
TGATGAGTTTGAAGGTTTGATGCATAAAAGATTCTAGATGAGTTCTATGGGGGAACTCACTTTCTTCTTAGGATTGCAAGTACAATAGAAGGAGGACGGAATCTTCATTAGCCAAGACAAATATGTGGCTAAAATATTGAAGAAGTTTGATTTTGCCACTGTGAAGACAGCAAGCACTCTTATGGAACCTAACAAGGCATTGGTCAAGGATAAAGAAGCTGATAGTGTGGATGTTCATTTATACAAATCAATGATTAGATCATTGATGTACCTAACAGCTTCTTTTCACTGAGACTGAATGTGTCATTCTATCTCCTAACTTTAAGCTACTTGATGAAAGTTAAGTCTTGCTTAAAATTTCCAGACAGAACAACATGTACAGTTTTAATTTAAAGAATGTTATTCCATCAGGGGGTCTAACTTGTTTATTTGCAAAGGCCACATTAGATGAGTCTAATTTGTAGCATAAGAGGCTTGGTCACATAAACTTTAAAACTATGAACAAACTCATGAGGGGAAACCTTGTTAGAGGTTTGCCTTTAAAGATTTTTGAAAATAACCATACATGTGTTGCTGTCAGAAAGGAAAGCAGCATAAAGCCTCATGTAAGACCAAGCTTGTGAGCTCTATCAGCCAGCCTTTACAAATGTTGCACATGGATTTGTTTGGTCCAACATTTGTATAGAGTCTAAATAAAAAGATGTATTGCCTTGTTGTCACTGATGACTTTAGTAGGTTTAGTTGGGTTTTCTTTTTGGCTTCTAAGGATGAGACTAGTAGAATCCTTAAAACTTTTATCACAGGCATAGAAAACTAAATAAATCATAGGGTTAAAATTATCTGATGTGACAATAGAATTGAGTTTAAAAATAGTGAAATGAATCAGTTTTGTGAGATAAAAGGAATCAAGAGAGAATTTAGTGTTGCTAGGACTATACAAGAAAATGGAGTAGCTGAAAGAAAGAATAGAACACTAATAGAGGCAGCTAGGACTATGCTAGCAGATTCACTATTACCTACTATATTTTGGGCTGAAGCAATTAATACTGCTTGCTATGTTTAGAATAGAGTTTTAATAACAAAGCCTCATAGCAAGACACCTTATGAACTTTTAGTTGGTAGATCACCAAATCTAGACTTCATGAGACCTTTTGGGTATCTTGTTACTATCTTGAATACCTTAGATCATCTAGGCAAGTTTGGAGGGAAGGCTGATGAAGGGTTCTTGGTTGGATACTCTGTAAATAGTAAGGCATTTAGGGTATTTAACTCTAGAACCAGGAAAGTTGAAGAGAACCTGCATATTAAATTTCTAGAAAATAAATCTAATATTGCAGGAAGTGGTCTAGAATGGCTCTTTGATATTGATTCACTGACAAAATCTATGAATTATGAGCCAGTTACTACATGAAATCAAACTAATGATGATGCAGGTATAGAGACTAATATTAATGCATGGCAAACTGGACAGGAGAAAACATGTAATCATGAATACATACTGCTACCAAGAGCAACAGCTCCGGGGTACTATCAAAGGAACAACGCCAATCCTTCGTACCAAGATCAAAGGCAATCTATGGAAGATACCCTGAGCAAATTCATGAGTGAATCATCAAAGAGACACGAAGAAAATTCAAATTTGATCAAAGAAATCCGAGCTAGGACAGATGCTGCCATAAGGAACCAAGGAGCATCGATTAAAACATTAGAGATACAAATCGGGCAGATGAGCAAAGTACTATAGGTGAGAGGATTTGGAAGCCTACCAAGCTCAACTGAAACAAACCCGAGTGATCAAGACAAGTCGATTTCTACCACTATTGAAGCTGATTCACACCCGATACGCCGAATTGGATCTCCCCAATGCGCCGTATCCGATGGACAGAACAATAAGTTGGTGTATAAGTCAAGATAAATGACGGTTCCTTTTCTAAGTCATTTAGATAATCATTACTGTGAAGAAGAAGAAGAGGGGATCTATGGACCAAAATTCACCGAGGCTTATGGAGCTTCACATATCAAGACCTAGGAAGTTTCACTTTACCTTGCTTTATTAATAATGTTTGCTTTGACAATGCCCTTGTTGACCTAGGAGCTAGCGTTAGTGTAATGCCTCTCTTGACCTACCTTAACTTAGGATTAGGTGGATTAGCTTACACTAGGTTGACAGTTGAATTGGCAAATAAGACTGTGAAATATCCAAAAGGAATAGCTAAAAACGTACTAGTAGGAATTGGTAAATTTACCTTCCCTGTGGACTTTATAATTCTTGATATTCCCGAGGATATCAAAGTGCCCTTGATCCTCGAAAGACCATTTTTGTCTACCACACGGTCTAAGATTGATGTTTATAAAAGAAAGATTACTTTAAGAGTCGGGAAAGAAAAGATTATTTTCAAAAGTGTTAAACCTGCTAGTAGTTTAATTAGGAGGGTCTACATGCTAGGTTTGAGAGAAATAATGGAACTTGATTTAGAAGCTAGGCTTATGGGAGAGACTTTGGTGTTAAATAGATCATTAGACCCTTTTTTGGAAGATTACATTGAATTAAATGATCTAAATGAACCAGTTGATCTTAGGAGAAATCAAGGAGATGATTTGATGCCCACCATTGAGGAAGGTAAGGTAATTGAGGAATTTAGAACTAAGGATGAAGATCTTAATACTGGAATTGATGATTACCCTAGTTATTGTGACGACGATAAGAAAATCCATCTAGATTGCGCCCACAACTCAAAATTTTCATGCATGATAGGATTTGAATTTACACACGTCAACTTCTTCCCATTTTTGTATGTCAATGTGATGTCAAAAAAATTTCATAATTCAATAATAAAAAATAAGATGATGTACAAAGGGAATAATGTTGTAGGAGCCGTAATGAATGTGCCTATTTTTGTTGGACTGATTTTGCAATTTTGGAGGATATGGATGCTTATCGTGATGAAGGAATGGGCGATGTTATTTTTGGCGAACCGTTCTTAAGAGAAGATGGAATTAAAGCAAAACGGTTCAAAATGATAATTACCCTTTACAATGGTGATGATGAAGTAACTTACCAAATGGTACGATCACATCCAAGGTTTAAACACCACACTAATGAACAATTGAAATCCTCTTTTTAGGGTTAAAAATATAAATAATATAATAATAATATACTATAAATATTTAAACCCAAAAACAAATCAAGTTGCCCTTGAAAAGTTTCAAAGAAAGATAGTCAATGAAAACCGGAAGTAGTATGATATTCCCGGGTCGTTTCTTCCCGACGAGGTGCGAAATTGACGGCTACGTTAATGGTTTGACAATTGGATGCTTGAATAAAAAAAATAAAATGATTGGATTCTAAATTCTATGGAAATTAATGCAATTTAAACTAAAGGAAACTTAAATTCTACGGGAAAAACATAAATAGGCATGGAAAATTAAACCTAAAACTACGGGAAAGCATAACAAGGCATTTAAATAACTTAAAATTCTACGGGAAACAAAAATAAAGGCGTAAAAGGAAAACCTAAGTCTACGGGAACATGCAATTAAAGATAAAACGCGAAAACGAAAACGGGCATTCAAAATGAACGCGACTAAAAACCTAATTTATTAAATTTTAAACCTAAAGTGAAATTTTTAGTTTAAATAAGTTAATAGTGAATAAAAAGGAAGAATAAAAAAAACTAGATAAAAAACGGAGGTGTTTAAAGATAAAAACGCGAAGAAAACGAGAACGGGATTCGAATCCCATTCTTTAAAAATCAAAATTTTGCAAAAATATCCCTACGAAAGTAAAATTATTTTTCCTAGGTCCTAAATGATAAAAGAAAATTAAAAAAAAAAGAATTTTATTTCTTTGACTTTTATTTTATTTTTTATGATTTAAAAACTGTTTTAAAGAAAATAAATGATTAAAAATAGTAGTTAATTATTAAAAATCTGGGAAAAATATAGAAAATAGACTAAACTAAAAGGAATGCAAGAAAAATGATAAACTGGAAAAATGCTGGCCGGATAAGCAATTCTGCCTAAATGACTATATAAATAAAAGTGTGTGGATACTAACTGAAAAAGTCCCTAGGGCAAGTGGTTGAGTGTGGTGTGTGTTAAAGTGGTTGAGAGGGTTGAGGTCTGGGGTTCGAGCCTTGCTCACCCCAGACTTCCCCTTTCCCATTTTTTTTATTGGACAAACTTTCAAAAGCAAAGTTGTAAAGGGCTTCAAAATAAGCACTTTTAAAACTTGGAATTATTTTTGAAAAGCACAAAGCCTCATGTAAGACCAAGCTTGTGAGCTCTATCAGCCAGCCTTTACAAATGTTGCACATGGATTTGTTTGGTCCAACATTTGTAAAGAGTCTAAATAAAAAGATGTATTGCCTTGTTGTCACTGATGACTTTAGTAGGTTTAGTTGGGTTTTCTTTTTGGCCTCTAAGGATGAGACTAGTGGAATCCTTAAAACTTTTATCACAGGCATAGAAAACCAAATAAATCATAGGGTTAAAATTATCAGATGTGACAATGGAACTGAGTTTAAAAATAGTGAAATGAATCAGTTTTGTGAGATGAAAGGAATCAAGAGAGAATTTAGTGTTGCTAGGACTCCACAACAAAATGGAGTAGCTGAAAGAAAGAATAGAACACTAATAGAGGCAGCTAGGACTATGCTAGCAGATTCACTATTACCTACTACATTTTGGGCTGAAGCAATTAATACTGCTTGCTATGTTCAGAATAGAGTTTTAATAACAAAGCCTCATAGCAAGACACCTTATGAACTTTTAGTTGGTAGATCACCAAATCTAGACTTCATGAGACCTTTTGGGTGTCCTGTTACTATCTTGAATACCTTAGATCATCTAGGCAAGTTTGAAGGGAAGGCTGATGAAGGGTTCTTGGTTGGATACTCTGTAAATAGTAAGGCATTTAGGGTATTTAACTCTAGAACCAGGAAAGTTGAAGAGAACCTGCATATTAAATTTCTAGAAAATAAATCTAATGTTGCAGGAAGTGGTCCAGAATGGCTCTTTGATATTGATTCACTGACAAAATCTATGAATTATGAGCCAGTTACTGCAGGAAATCAAACTAATGATGATGCAGGTATAGAGACTAATATTAATGCAGGGCAAGCTGGACAGGAGAAAGCATCTGATCATGAATACATACTGCTACCATTCATGCCTTCTGATTCACCACTCTCTTCAAGTAATCAGAACTTAGAAGATAAGGATGCTGATGATGAACCATGCAAATGAGATAAAGGTCTTGATCAAGTAAGGACTGAGAGTACTCAAGATATTAATACTACTAGGCCAAGTATTAATACTGCCAGTACAAATATTAATACTGGTAGTCTAAATATTAATATTATTAGTTCTAATGATTCAAGTATGCCATCTTTGGAAGAAACTGGCATATTTGATGGAGCATATGATGATGAAGATGTGGGTGCAGAGTTTGACCTCAACAATTTGGAGACAACCATAAATGTCAGTCCTATTCCCACAACCAAAATTTACAAAGATCATCCTAAAGACCAAATCATTGGAGACCTAAACTTATCAAGTCAAACAAGGAAAATGATCAATTTTTATGAAGAAAATGCTATGGTCAGCTACATTAGCAAGCAGAGAAGAACAAATCACAAAGATTATAATAACTGCTTATTTGCCCGTTTTCTCTCTCAACAAGAACCCAAAAAGGTAATTCAAGCTTTGACAGATTAAAGCTGGACAGAAGCAATGCAAGAGGAGCTTCTGCAATTTAAACTTTAAAAGGTTTGGACTCTGGTAGATCTTCCTAAAGGAAAGAGTGCTATTGGAACTAAGTGGGTGTATAGAAACAAGAAAGATGAAAGAGGAATTGTAGTTAGAAACAAAGCAAGAATGGTGCCACAAGGTTATACCCAAGAAAAAGGAATTGATTATGATGAGGTTTTTGCTCCTGTTGCTAGGATAGAAGCAATCAGGTTATTTTTGGCCTATGCATCATTTATGGGGTTTATTGTGTACCAGATGGATGTGAAGAGTGCCTTTTTATATGGTACTATTGAAGAGGAGGTTTATGTGTGCCAACCTCCTGGTTTTGAAGATCCACAGTTCCCTGACAAAGTTTATAAGGTAGAAAAAGCTTTATATGGTCTACATCAAGCTCCTAGAGCCTGGTATGAGACCTTGTCTACCTACTTATTGGAAAATAGATTTAGAAGAGGTACTATAGATAAGACTTTGTTCATCAAGAAGGACAGAGGTGATATCCTGTTAGTGCAGGTGTATGTTGATGATATCATCTTTGGGTCTACAAAGAAGTCTTTATGTGATGAGTTTGAGCAGATAATGCACAAAAGATTCCAGATGAGTTCTATGGGGGAGCTCACTTTCTTCTTAGGATTGCAAGTACAACAGAAGGGGGATGGAATCTTTATTAGCCAAGACAAATATGTGGCTGATATATTGAAAAAGTTTGATTTTGTCACTGTGAAGACAACAAGCACTCCAATAGAGACTAATAAGGCATTGATCAAGGATGAAGAGGCTGAAGATGTGGATGTTCATTTATATAGATCAATGATTGTCCTCTACACCAGAAGGACCGCCAGTTGTTATCGAACCTCTTCGTATAGAATACCTTTTCAGGAAGTCCTACGTAGAGTTAGAAGCAATGGCAGGACTCCTCGATCTATGGCGCAATCTGCTTCCAAGCTACACCGTGGGTACGAGGGACGCAATCTTATTCCTGAAATTGTGGCCAAACAATTTCGAGCTGAAAGCATGGGTTAATCAATCTTGTCCAGAACAAACAGTTCTTGGTCATGACAAAGTAGACCCGCATGTCTATCCGTTACTTCAACAAGATCACCTCACAATGAGGGGTCCCCAATGTTCCGATTGCTACGATTATGCTTTTTTTATGCTTTTTCCATTCTCTATGATGGGAGCAGCCCAAATATGGCCTAGAAAATAAAAACCCTCGATATTTCAAACTTGGACGATCTTGTATCCAATTCATCAACCTAGTTTTTCCCTCCCTCTAAAACGGACGAATCTTCGCCCCCCCCCCCCTCCTCCCATGGAGATACCAGATTTCTAGCAAAGGTTCGATGAATGAATCGTTTCTAGATGCTGTGGGATCGTTTCAATGAACTACTTAGGGCAATGTCCTACACCATGGATTCTCAGAATTGCATCCAACTTGATACATTCTATAATCTTTGAACATTAATGATCAAGATTCATTGAACTCCGACAGCAGGTGGAAACCTTTTTGGACAAAATGCCTCGCGGAATGTTTTAAAATTCATCTGAGGAGCAAGTCCAAAGTCCGTCAAAACCGAGACTAAGGCAGGTTGTTGCCAAGGTAAGTACAAAACTCTTCCACCCAAGCTGTTTCATTGATTGTATGCTGAACTTAGGCTATTGTCCGAGCATTGCTCTTAGACAAGAGAACCAAGGCTTGCTCCAGCTCAAGACTCCTGCACCTGTCAAAGCTGTTGAGCTATGTTGTGTTACTTGTGGTGGTTCCCAATTCTCATCAGAACCGTCCAGCCACTCATGCAACGGTTTATCGGGACAACATTTCTGAGTCTGTGTCCAAGGCGTGCAGTAATTACAACCAAGTAAGTTCCAATTTCGAAATCAAAATGGTTGCAAAAATCATATTAGACTCCAGTTTTTCCACCGTTCAGAACTCTCAAGCTAATAATGCTATACATTTCAATCGGGGAATAACTTTAACAAACGGGAGAGAAGCAATTTCAACACTAAACAGAGGGTGGAAATTTTTTAAACAGTCCAATTTCAGTCAGAATCAACTTCTTAGACCACCAGGTTAATCACGTCTCCGCTTATCAAGCCCCCGTTCCTCAGACACACAGTGTCACCAAGAACGGATTTTGACATACTACGTCATAGGCTATTGATGCTCTCATGAGAAACATGCAAAAATAACCTCCAAAAACCAGGGTATGAGCGTCCAAATCGAAACAAACAAATTGAACATTCCAATAGCAAATCTGACTGATATGTTGGCTAAGTTTGTAAATTCCAATACGCTTCAACTTCAGGGTTCAGGGACGCTCCCTGGTAACAACAGTTACTAACCCTAGAGATGGCTTAAAGGGTATCACTCCCGAAGCGGTGTTTGCTCTATCAAGGACCTCAATTCATACTTCTTCAGTAGTGAAGCAATACCCGAGGTGACAAAGGACCAAGTGCACCCTTCCTGTTCACTAAGTACGGCACCGTGCCAAACCTACGGTTAGGTATGAAACAATCACAACCTCCTACGTCTTGAGCCATTGTTGTTCACTGTTGTTGCTCCCATACCAAACACTAAACCTTTCGTTATCTTCCATTATCCTTCGAGGCTGTGATAATGAAAAGAGCCGTAATCAAGTAATGAACAAAATCGAACAAATTCTATGAAATCTTTCAAAGAGATGAGTTTGAGATTGCTTTACGGCTATGCTCTTGTTTTGAATGCCAAATTCGCCTGACTCTAAGAACCTTACTCGGGAATAATATGAGAAAACCTTACTGAAGGGCTCCCTCGAACTTCAATGAACATGTCTAGCTCGAACTTCGATGAATGAACAGTGTTTTTCGCGCGGTCATCTTGAACAAGTTACCTAGAATAACTTGGAGACCCGGCAAGTTCCTGATTCCTTGTGATATTTCCAAGGGATGTATGAATGCTTAGCATTTGCGATTATCGGTGCTGCTTTATCTAATGCCATTTTCAGTCTGGGAAAACTTTCACTTCCTGTTCTTACATCCATCTTGAAGACACTCGAACTTGCGGATCGATCCAATTTCTTAAACCAATGGATTGCAAAAGACATCTCCTGGTAAAGTTAGGTGTATTTCACTTTCAGCCGACTTTGGTGGTTGTAGATTTTGAGCCAGGACCCCCGAGTCCCTTTAATTCTCGGGAGGTTGCTTCTTAAAGGACAGGTGTGCTTTGATTGATGTGCCAAGGGTGAATTAACTCTTAGAATAGGAAGATGAAGCATCCACTTTACAATTTGGATCATACTTCGAGATACTCGGCAAATTAAACTCACATGACGGCAAACAAGATTGACGTCATTGATATGGCTTGTGGGGATTAATTCAAGAGTTCTTGGTTTTATTATATAATGCCGAGTGGAATTTCCAATCAGTATTATGGATCCAATTGTGCTACTTCTTCTCCTTACCCTTACTCCATTTTGGGATAAGTGATTTACCTGCATCTCGATAGAAGCCGACTTCTTTCTTGGTCTAGCAGATGTATCGGATTGTTTCGCCATTTAATCCATTCTACTATGAACCTGAGGGGGGACATTCTTATTTAGAAGCCATTCTTAAATAGTGAACCACCTCTTCCCCCTCCAAGTCAAGTAATTATCTCCCAGAAGTCCCGATATGAGCTTAAGGTCTGATGTAACTAATACAGCAAATTCTTCCATTGATGTGAACCTACTGAGGTTGAACTCAAGGATACTGCCTTCCCCATCTCGGTATGCATTTTCTTGTCGAGGGACGACAAACAAGCTTGCCCGTCATTAATTGCTAACGAGTTGGAAGTTGTGGAAAATCCGCTATCATTAAAGGTGCTAAAAGTACCCACAAGCCGAGCTTCGCTTGGAAACTTTTTGACACATTCACGGTATCAACCGGAATTTTTTACCCACATGATTCTTATGGAAGAGAACTATGCACCAGCGGTCCAACAATCAAAGAAGAGTAAATCCAAAAAATACCACGTGTTATTAAAAAGAGGTTGAAAAACTTCTCGAAGTGGAATTGATTTACCTATCTCCCGACAGTTCCTGGGTTAGCACGATACATTTTGTACAATGAAGGGAAGGAATTGACTGTAGTAGTGAACGAGAAATGCAGTTGATCCCAACTCGTTTGGTTACCGGATGGCGAGTGTGCATTGACTATCGTAAGTTAAATGAAGCCACCCGCAAAGACCACTTCCCTCTACCGTTCATGGACCAAATGCTTGAGAGATTAGCGGGGAATGAATACTACTGTTTCCTCGATGGTTTCTCCGGTTATTTCCAAATCCCCATTGACCCCCGTGATCAAGAAAAGACTACTTTTACTTGCCCATACGGAACGTTTGCCTACCGTCGCATGCCTTTCGGCTTATGCAATGCTCCAGGCACGTTTCAACGATGTATGTTAGCAATTTTTCATGACATGGTTGAGAAGACAATGGAAGTCTTTATGGACGACTTCTCGGTCTTTGGGAATTCTTTCCAAAACTGCCTCTCCCGTTTAGACCACATGCTTCAAAGGTGTGAAGACACCAACTTAAGTCTTAACTGGGAGAAGAGCCATTTTATGGTCAAAGAGGGCATTGTCCTCGGCCATAAGATTTCTAAGAAAGGGATTGAGGTTGACAAAGCCAAAATCGATGTCATTGCAAAATTACCTCATCCCACCACCGTCAAAGGAATTAGGAGTTTTCTCGGTCATGCCGGTTTTTACCGGCGGTTCATTCAGGATTTCTCAAAAATATCCCGACCAATGACCCATCTCCTTGAGAAGAATACTCCATTCATCTTTTCCGATGACTGCATTCGAGCTTTCCAAACATTGAAAGATAGACTTACGGAGGCTCCAATCTTGATTGCTCCAAACTGGGACCTTCCATTTGAGCTTATGTGCGATGCAAGCGATTTCGCCATAGGTGCAGTTTTGGGGCAACGTCATGAGAAACATTTTCGGCCTATCCACTATGCTAGTAAGACCTTGATTGAAGCACAAACGAACTACACTACGACTGAAAAAGAATTACTTGCCATAGTGTATGCTTTCGAGAAATTCAGGTCTTACCTCATCATGAACAAAAGCATAGTGCATACGGACCATTCCGCCCTTAAGTATCTCTTTGCAAAAAAGGATGCCAAGGCGAGATTGCTCCGATGGGTTCTCCTCCTCCAAGAATTTGACTTCAAAGTTATTGATACTAAAGGAGCCGAGAACCTCGCAGCCGATCATCTGTCCAGATTGGAAAACCCGTATGAAAACGTCAATGATCCTAAAGAGATAAATGAAAGTTTTCCTCTTGAGACGTTAAATATGGTGACCTTTCGTGGAGATTCTAGAACCCCGTGGTTTGCCGACTTTGCAAATTACCACGCGGGTGGATTCATTGTGAAGGGCATGTCGACCCAGCAGAAAAACAAGTTTTTCAAAGATGTTAAACACTATTTCTGGGACGACCCCTTCTTGTTTAAAATTTGTGCGGATCAAGTGATCAGGCGATGTGTGCACGGCAATGAAGCTCTTGAGATTCTCTCAGCTTGCCACAATGGACCCACCGGGGGACATCATGGTGCAAACCTCACAGCCAAAAAGATCTTTGACTCCGGTTTCTTCTGGCCCACCATCTATAAAGATGCCCACGAGTTTGTCAAGAACTGTGACTCGTGCCAACGTCAAGGAAAAACTTCACAACGTGATGAGATGCCTCAAAACTCCATCCAAGTTTGTGAAATCTTTGACATGTGGGGCATCGACTTTATGGGCCCGTTCCCGTCTTCACGAGGGAACAAGTATATTCTCGTGGCAGTCGACTATTTGTCAAAATGGGTTGAAGCAAAAGCGCTCCCCACCAATGATGCCCGAGTAGTTTGCAAATTTCTGAAATCTCTCTTCGCCAGATTTGGTGCTCCCCGTGCAATCATAAGTGATCGCGGAACCCATTTTTGTAATGACCAGTTTGCAAAGGTCATGCAGAAATATGGAGTTACTCACCGTCTCTCCACCGCTTATCACCCACAAACAAGTGGGCAAGTGGAAGTATCAAATCGTGGCTTGAAAAGAATCCTTGAAAGGACCATAGGTGAAAACCGTGCCTCCTGGTCGGACAAACTAGATGATGCACTATGGGCCTTCCGCACAGCTTACAAAACACCCATCGGGTGTACTCCTTACAAGCTTGTGTATGGAAAGGCATGCCATCTTCCGATCGAGCTTGAGCACAAAGCCTACTGGGCCTTAAAGCAAGCAAACTTCGATCCTATAATTACGGGTGATCACCGGAAAGTTCAACTCAATGAACTTAATGAACTTCGTGATCATGCCTATGAGAACTCTTTGATCTATAAGGCCAAAACAAAGAGGCTCCATGACTCTAAGATCAAAAACCGTGTTTTCAACATCGGTGATCGAGTCCTCCTCTTTAATTCCAGATTAAAGATTTTCTCGGGCAAACTAAAATCCCGTTGGAATGGCCCTTTCACCATCACTAGAGTATTTCCATACGGCACTGTTGAGCTTTCTCAAGCCAACGGGCCAAATTTCAAAGTGAATGGTCATCGCGTCAAGCACTACTTTGGAGGGAACGTACCACACTTGGTAGTTCCAGATCTCCAAACTTTCCCCAAGGATCAATAAATCCTTGTGATGGGTCAAGCATCGCGACCCTAAACAAGCGCTTCGTGGGAGGCACCCCATGCTTATCCATAGTTGTAATAAGTGTTGTTGTTGTGTAAGATAACTTGTCTTTTCCATTACCCGTGTTTCCATGTTGTTGTATTTGTTTATTGTCCAGGATTGCCCGGATTGTGAAGACTCTCAGTTTTGTCATTCATCAAGAGTTTCACATCCTCAGCTTCATTTGGGAATCCGATATCCTAATCTTATCGGACAACGTTTTATCTTTTGGCATACCTCAAAACGGCCTAGGATTAATTGTAATACCCTTCAGAAAGCACGAGCCGATGTTTAGAGTTCTGTTTGGGGGGGGGGTATCTTCGATTTGATTAATTCCATGCAGCATTGTTACCACGTAAACCCTTTTTACCACCAAAATACCAAAAAAAAATAAAAAATTGAAAATTTTGCAAAAATATTATAATGTTTTTGTCACAGTTTTTGCTTTTCTTTGGTAAATAAAAAATAATTTTTGACTTATCGAGTAGGCGCGTATTTGAGGCCCAAGCTAGTTTTTCCTTTAGGCCACGCCTTTCACGAATCTATTGCTTTTGAATTTAAAAATGTGAAGAAACAAAATGATAGAGTTAAATATAAGTTATGTGCAAAGCAAGATTCTTTCTAAAAACTTTTATACGAGTAACTTGTGGTTTTCTCTCCCGTGAATTTCTAATCCACCTAATCATACGTACTTAGTTTAATTCAACTAAGTCAATCGATGTTTTCAGAAAAAGCTTCAAATTTGTAACTTGAGTTTTCAAAGCGAGATTTTATAGTGATTTAAAAGATAAATGCCAAAGAAGCATGAATGAAATGTGAATGCAAAAATGCATGAATATTGAAATTTTGCCAATGAAGCATGCAGTTGATATTATGGAGCAAGTAAAAGATGTGTCGTGATATCCCACTCCGCTAGCAACGAGGTGGGGGTTCAAACTAAGACGTCTTTACTTCTAGGGATTTGGTGTGTCGTGATATCTCACTTGGAAGAAATCTAGGTTAGGATTCAACTAAGACACCGATCCTTAGCCATATTAGGAAGAAGGTGTTGAAGTGATTTCCTACTACGCTAGCAACGGGGTGGGTTTTCAAACTAAGAACATCCGGTCCGTTGGTCGTGATACCTGCTTCCGTTAACCACAAAGGATGGTTCAAACTAGCAAACGCATACTAGCTTTAAGAACTTATTGATTATGATTTGAAATGTTGCAAAAAGTTCTAAATTTAAATCTCGAATCAAGTTACAAGGTCTTGATAAGTTGTTGCTTTGAGTCATGATTCATTATGAATTATGACTATGAAAATAAGTGGACCCTATGTTTTAAAATAAAATGAGTACACACATTCAATCGTAATCCATGTTTGGGATTGGAAGTTCACAAGTCATCAAGTATGAGGGCTTAACATATAAACTCATATCGACAATGATCTTGTTTAATTGCTTAGCTTGGAACTTGTGTAAATTCAAGGACGATAGAAATTATCCGTCAGGACATACCTAGATCACTCTACGGGCGCTTTCTCAATCTAATGATCCCATAATTCATATAAAAGAAAGTCAAACTTGTAAAAAATGAGAAATACCAAAAATATTAGTTGTAGTTAGTGTAAATTCATAAAATGGTGGAAAATGGGGCTTACATGTTTACTTCATAACATTGCGTGAGACACACAATAACTTAGTTTGGGGGATTTGATAAGATGCGTATAATTACACATATCTTTACCTCTAAAAACGAGCTTAAATGACCCAAAGAACAACAAATAACTGCCAATATATGGTTGTTTTGCATTTGTATTGTCAGGAAGTGGATATCAACAAAAGACAGAAACCAAGCCAAAATGACAAAAACTGAGCATGAATGGAAAAGACTGTGCAAAATCAAGGCAAGTCCAAAAATGCCAAAGTCAGAGTCATACTAGAAGATCAGCATACATACCGGCAGCCGGAACTGAAGATACATTGAATGCAATCTTAACCCATCTGATTGGCCGGGAAAGCCCAATAGTATACATTATGAAGACTGTAAAGAACCAAATGGGGGCCCTCAATCAATACAACAGACCCATTTGTGTGCATTTGACAAAGACGGTGAAGACTTTGAAGGCCAATCTTAGCCGCAGTTACAGCCAATCACAGCCATTGTGACACACAACACCCACCCGCTTCATACCTATTAGCATGATAAAGCCCAATAACCAAAAACCTGTACCTTATTGGGCCTTAAAAAGCCCAATAACATAAAGCCTAAACCTTATTGGGCCAGACACACTCAATTGGCCCCAATACAAGCCCCAAAAGCCCAACAAAAAACCCAGCCCAACAAAAGCCCACAATTCTTTTTATAAAACTTTAGGGGCTAAATTGCCAATTTTAAAAGTTGTTTTATAAAGAAAAATGAAAAAATAAAACACAAGGGCCATTTTTGCATTTTACCCAAAACCCTTTTATTCTTTTAGTTATAAAACGCAGGGACCATTATTGCAATTACCCTAACCTTTCTTTATTCGTTTTGTATATAACACAGAGGGACCAAAATGTCACGTTCTAAAACCTCTTTTATAACTGAATTTGGGGCTTAAATAGAATGAAAAGAGAGAGAAACATGAGGGGCTAGTTTTGCCTCTTCCCCATTCTTTTCTTTTAAAAACGCGAACCATAACTGTACTCAAACCAGTTTCCCGCCAACCTCAAACCACCCTCTCCCACGGTTTCTAGCTCCAAACCACCTCCCTAGTACACTCACAGCTAACCCCCTTCACCATTTCCCACAACCCATTACCCCTATAACCCTCCCCTGGCAAAATCACACAACCCGAAGACCTTCAATGGTGAGATTGAGCCAGAAGTAACACAACTTGCAAGCAAGGGCTAGGATTGCTTTGTACTCTCACAACAAACACAACCCAAGAACAAAGAAAGAGTTTGGACTTCTATAAAAGAAAAATGAACCAAGCCGAATCAACCACATAAAGCCATTTTTTTACCATGTTTTAGTTTAAAATTTAATTCAAGTCATCTCTTTTAAGCCATTTAAGTGTAAAATTTCCATTTCATTAAAAGTTATGTTTTAACATCTTCAGTTTTAATAAAAGTTAAGAGTTTTGTGATATAGTCCCCCCACCCCCCCCCCCCCGCCATTGTCAAAAATTTAAAGTCTTATTTAAGCCTTTGTAATCTGTTTAAACTTGTTTAAGAATGTGTTAAAGTTATTAAGACACTCCTTGTGAACAACATTTCTCAGCTTTTACTCCACTAAAAAAAAAGCCAAAAAAAAAAAACCCGAAATTAAAATTAAAGGGGTTTTTGTTTACCTTAAAATGGGTCATATGGGGGTTGTAATAGGGTTTAACACGCAGCCAACTTGCTGAGTGGTGTGGAGTTTAATTAAGCCACTTAGATCAATCTTTTTAGTGTAAAAATTAGTTTTTAAGTCCTCTTTTGTATTCTGTCAAATTTAAAATAAGCCAAGTTACCTTAAGCTTAAGTGTTAAACAGCTTTAGCACCTCATTTCTTGTGTTGATGGAGTTGCACAAAGGCCAAAAATAAAGCCCCTTGTTTGCTTCCTTTTACTTTGACAATATAAGTCAAAGTTTGGCTTTGCATTTTTTAAAAGAACCCTCAATTTTAAGCTACAATATCAGCAGCTTATATTGTTTTCTAGACCATCATTTTTTGGAAATAAGCAAATAAGCCATTAATATAAATCTGTTTGTGGTTGGATTTGGCTAAAAAGCCCTTTAGAGCTTATTTTCATAAGCCCAAAAGTACCCTTAAGCCACTGCCTTGCCATCCCCTGGTGCTGAGACTCCAAATTCAGCCACCTTTTCTAGCTTAATGCATAACTACGCCCTAGGGTCTTAGAGTTTTTCTCTTATAGCTTGTAGGTAAGTTCATAGTAGGATTAAGCAGCTTATTTAATTTAGATATGCTTCTTAGATTAGCTTAAATTAGCTTAAAGTAGGCAATTTTCTGTTTTTTATAAAACTGTCATTATTACTAATAATAGAGTCCACTTATTTAAGGGCTTATTAGGAAGCCATAGTTTTAAATTTTAGGACTCCCCCTCTATTAACTTGTTTTTCCCATTAGTTAAAAACTTATTTTGTTAGCTTAAATCCCCAATAAAAAAAAAAATAAGCTCATAAGCTTATTAACTTCTGTATCAGTCCAAAGCTTAAGTTTCTAGCCTAGTTATGGAGTAAAAAGCATAAGTGCTTTTACAAAAAAGACTCCCCTTGAGCCCTTAAAACAACTTTTGCTTTATATCTTTTGAGTAATAAGGCTGTTGGACATGTTTTGTAATCGGGTCCACTCAGGACTGTTTGTGTAATTTTGTCTTTTATAGTTATAATTGTTAGTCCCCCTTGTCAGTTTGTTGTTTCCCCGTTAGTCCTTGTGTCCTTTCACTGTTAGTCCCTTATAGTTAATCTTTTGTGTTAGTTTATTTAATTATAATTAATCTAAATTAAGTTTAAATTAATTATTTAATTACTTTAATTTTAACATAACTTTTGGCATTTATATTTTGAGAATTGTTAACTTTTTTCTTTATTTAATTTTATTTTTCAGATTTTTATAACTTTTATTTTTTGTCTTTTTCTATTTTCTTAGTTTTAATTAGTTTTTAATCTTTAAAAATTTATAAAAAATCCAAAAATTAATAAAAAAATATTTTTCTTTTTTATAAAATTTTCTTTGTCATTTATGTCTAGGAAAAAATATAAATTTTAGTATAGCTTAATTTTTTCTTAAATTTCAGTCATTAGACCCCGTTTTAACCGGTGCGTTTTCTAACAAACCTATGTTGTCTTCTACAGGAGTAAAACAGTCTACTAGTGCTAGCGGATCACAGCCTTCAGGCAATACAAAGAAAGATAAGATTCAGCAAACACAAAGTAGAATTCTGAAGAATAAAGTAGAAGCCCACCCTAGGAAAGTTAAATCTAGTTTGAAAAATAAAGATCATGTTGTTGAACCAAAAGGAACTGCTCCTGTGCAGCATTCCAAGCTTAATGCGAATTCTGACCTTAAATGTGTTAAGTGTAATGGTTGCATGCTTTCTGATAATCATGATTTGTGTGTTCTTGATTTTATCAATAATGTGAATGCTCGTGCTAAATCTAGATCTGTTAAGAAAAATTCAAAGAGAAAAGTTTGGAAACCAACAGGAAAGGTGTTTACCAATATTGGATATATCTGGAGACCTACTGGTCGGACCTTCACTATAGTAGGAAATGCGTGCCCTTTAACTAGGATTACCACAACTACTGAAGTGCCCCTTAGGAAATCATCTGCTCTAGATAATAAAACACCTAAACCTGTCGTCACATTGGTTTACTCAAGGAAACCTAGGAAGTCTAAAACTAGTGTTCCTGTTAACAATTATAAGGTTATTAAATCTGTAACTGCTAACAATTCGGAACCCAGTCAATCCCGGGGATCCATAGTTTCCAATGTTCCATCTTCCTCTCTTGATGAATGCAGGTCGTCCAAATTGTCCTCTGGTATTTGGACTCCGGCTGCTCCAAGCATATGACCGGAGATCGCTCTCAGCTCACCAATTTCGTCAATAAGTTCTTGGGTACAGTCAAATTCGGTAATGATCATGTAGCAAAGATTATGGGTTATGGAGACTATCAGATTGGGAATGTTACAATTTCAAGGGTTTATTACGTTGAAGGACTTGGGCATAATCTATTCTCTGTGGGACAATTTTGTGATTCCAACCTCGAAGTTGCGTTTCGTCAACACACCTGCTACATTCGCAATCTAGAAGGTGTTGATTTATTAACTGGATCTCGAGGGGACAATCTTTATACACTCTCTCTTGGGGATATGATGGCGTCCTCTCCTATCTGTCTCTTGTCAAAGGCCTCTAAAACCAAGTCTTGGTTATGGCATCGTCGTCTCTCTCATTTGAACTTCGGAGCTATTAATCATCTTGCCAGACATGGTCTTGTTCGAGGTCTCCCTAAGCTCAAGTTTGAAAAGGACCATTTGTGTTCTGCATGTGCATTAGGCAAGAGCACGAAGAAACCCCACAAACCCAAATCTGAGGACACCAATCAAGAAAAACTCTATCTGTTGCACATGGATCTGTGTGGACCAATACGTGTCGCGAGTGTCAATGGAAAGAAGTACATCCTTGTTATTGTCGACGATTACTCTTGATTTACATGGGTAAAATGCTTGCGATCAAAAGATGAAGCTCCAGCTTTTATTATCAATTTTTTAAAGATGATCCAAGTACGACTTAAGGAAACCGTCCGACGCATCAGAACAGATAATGGAACTGAGTTTGTTAATCAGACATTACGTGAATATTATGAGAAGGTTGGCATCTCTCATGAAACATCTGTTGCCCGCTCTCCACAGCAAAATGGTGTTGTTGAAAGACAAAATCGTAGGCTAATTGAAGCAGCCCGCACTATGTTAATTTATGTAAAAACTCCTTTATTTCTATGGGCCGAAGCGGTTGCTACAACCTGTTATACCCAAAATCGTTCCATAATACGTCGTCGACACGGTAAAACACCTCCCGACCTATCGTATCTTCATGTGTTTGGTGCACTCTGCTACCCAACGAATGATAGCGAGAACTTGGGCAAGTTACAACCGAAGGCAGATATAGGTATTTTCATTGGCTATGCACCCACGAAGAAAGCATTCTAGATTTACAACAGACGTACCAGACGAATAATTGAAACCATTCACGCTGACTTTGATGAGCTGACTGTAATGGCTTCTAAACACAGCAGTTCAGGACCCACACTTCATGAAATGACTCCTGCAAAAATCAGTTCAGGACTCGTGCTAAACCCTCATCCTTCAACACCGTTTATACCACCTTCGCGAACTGACTGAGATATGCTATTTCAATCGTTGTTCGATGAATTTCTCAATCCTTCACCTAGTATTGATCATCCAGCTCCTGAAGTTGTTGCTCTAATTAATGAAGTAATTGCTCCAGTTCTTGTTGACTCAACCGGTTCACCTTCATCAACTACAGTTGACCAAGATGCACCATCTCCAAGTAATTCTAAAACAATACCCGAAATCGAACCTCCCATCATTCCGAATGATGTTGAAGAAGATAATCATGATATTGAAGTTGCACATATGGGTAATGATCCGTACTTCGGTGTTCCAATTCCAAAAGTCTCTTCTGATCAATCTTCATCATCGGATTCTATTCATACAATTGTACACCCTGATCACCAAATTTCTAAACACAATAGCAAATGGACTAAGGATCATCCACTTAAAAACATAATCAGTGAACTCAAAAGACCAGTTTCCACTGGCTGCAATTACATGAGCAAGCTCTTTTCTGTTACTACGATGCTTTCCTCACTGCTGTTGAACCCAAGACGTATAAAGACGCTGAAGAAACAACTTAAGTACTTAACTGGTTCGAGAAAGAGCCATTTTATGGTCAATAGTGGGCATTGGTCCTCGGCCATATAAGATTTCTAAGGAAAGGGATTGAGGTTGACAAGACTTAATCGATGTCATTGCAAATTTCCTCATCCCTCCAAAGTCAAAGGAATTAGGAGTTTTCTCGGTCATGCCGGTTTTTACCGGCGGTTAATTCAGGATTTCTCTATAAATTAGCTCGTACTATCAGACCTCTCCTTGAGAAGAAGACTACATTCATCTTTTCCGATGACTGAATTCGAGCTTTCCAAACATGAAAGATTGACTTAAGGAAGCTCCAATTCTTGATTGCTCCTAATATCTGGGGTACTTCCATTTGATGCTTTTGTGCAGATTTGCAGCGGATTTAGAAATAGTGCTGTTTTTGGGGATTCGTCAATGTGATATACATTTTCGGCCGTTTCAACTATGCTTGTTTAGAACTTGATTTGATGATCTTTCAGAACTTCTAATTCGACTGAAAAAAGGTAAGTACTTGCATGTGTATGCTTTCGAGAATATCAGGTCTTCCTCATCATGTACATAAAGCATAGTGCATTCGACATTCCGCCCTTAAGTATCTCTTTGAAAAAAAAGGTATGACAAGGCGAGATTGACTACGATGGGTTCTCCTCCTCTAGAATTTGACTTCACAAAAGTTATTGATACTAAAGGAGCCGAGACCTCGCTAGCACCGTTCATCTGTCCAGATTGGAAATCCCGTTTGAAAACGTCATTTGATTCCTAAGAGATAAATGAAAGTTTTTCCTCTTGAGGACGTTAAATATGGGGTCCTTTCGTGGAGACTCTAGAAAACCCGTGGTGTTGCCGAACTTTGCAAATTTTCACCGCGAAAATCGGTAACTTCGTTGTGAAGGGGCATGTCAACCCAAACTGTAAGATTAAGTTCTTCAAAGGACGTGAAACATTATTTTTGGGACGACACCCTTTTGTTAATTATTTTGTCTGCGGTTCATGTGATCACGTTGTGTGCACGGCAATGAAGCTCTTGAGTTTCTCTAACTTGCCATCATAGGACCCACGGGGGGGGGAATTCATGGTGCAAACCTCTCAGACAAAAAAGATCTTTGATCTTCCGGTTTTCTTCCTGGGCACCATCTATAAGATGCCCTCGAGTTTGTCAAGATACTGTGGACTTGTGCAAACTAAGGAAAAATTCACAACGTGAATAGTGATGCCTCAAAACTCCTATACAAGTTTGTGAAAATCTTTGACTTGTGGGGACATCGACTTTATGGGGCCCGTTCCCGTCTTCTCGAGGAAAAAGTATATATCTCGTGGCCAGTCGATATCTATGTGTCAACATGGGTTGAAGCGAAATCGCATCCCCCCACCAATGATGCTACCGAGTAGTTTGCAAATTTTGATATTCTCTCTTCGCCAGATTTTGGTGCCCCCCGTTGCAATCATAAGTGATCGCGAGAAACCCATTTTTGTAATGACCTGTTTGCAAAGGTTCATTGCAGGAAAATATGGAGTTACTCACCGCTCTCCACCGTTTTCACCCACAAACAATGTGGGCAAGTCGGACAAAGTATCCAAATCGTGGCATTGGAAAAGCATATCCTTTGAAAGGCCATAGGTGAAAAAACCGTGCATCCTGGTCGGACAAACTAGATGATGCATTATGGGCCTTCAGATACAGCTTACAAAAAATCCCATCGTGTGTACTCTTACAAGCTTGTGTATGGCAAAGGCATGCCATCTACCGATACGTGCTTGAGAACAAAGCCTGATCTGGGCCTTCTAAAGACAAGCAAACTTCGACTCCTTTAATTACGGGTGATCACCGGAATGTTCAATCAATGTAAACTTTAATGATTCGTGATCATGCTATGAGAACTTCTTCTGATCTATAAGGCCAAAACAAAGAGGCTCCATGACTCCAAGTATCAAAAACCGTGTTTTCGTCATTGCCGTGATCGTGTCCTCCTCTTTAAATCCAGATTAATGATTTTCTCAGGGCAAACTATAAATCCGTTGGAATGGCCCTTTCAATCCTAGAGTATTTCCATACGGCACTTGTTGAGCTTTCTCAGCCAAGGGCCAAATTTCTAAGGTGAATGGTCATCGCGCGTGTCAAAACACTACTTTGGAGGGAAATTCGTGCCACACTTGGTAGTTTACAGATCTCCAAACTTTCCCCAAGGGATCAATAAATTCCTTGTGATGGGTCAAGTCGCGCCCTAAAAGCGCTTGTGGAGGCACCCCATGCTTATCCGTAGATACAAAATAAGTCGTTGTTGTTGTGTATGATAGCTTGGCCTTTTCCATTACCCGTGTTTCCATGGTTGTTGTCGTTATTGTCCAGGATCTGCCCGGAATGTGAAGACTTCTCAGTTTTGTCATGTCTTCAAGAGTTTTCAATCCTCAGCTTCATTTGGGAATCCGATATCCTAATCTTATTGACTACGTTTTATCTTTTCGGCCATACCTCATATAAAAAAAATGTGGCATTAGGATTATTGTAATGCCCTTCTTCAAAACTCGAGGACGATGTTTAGTTTTAGTTTGGGGGGGTTATTCTTCGATTTGATTGTTTCATGCAGCCTTTTTAGATCCACGGAGTAAACCATTTTTTACCACCAAAATACCAAAAAAATGAAAAAATTGGAAAATTTTTTCAAAAATTTATTAGTGTTTTGTTCACAGTTTTGCTTTTTATTTTGGGATTAGCAATAAGAATAATTTTTGTATCGATGGGGCGTGTTAGAGCCCTAGCTAGTTCTTTTTGGCGAGCTTTAACGAATTCTATTGCTTGAATTTTAAAAATGTGAAGAACGAGAAATGAGAAAGTTAAATATATGTTTTATGTGCCAAGCATGATTCTTCTTAAAACTTTATTACAAGTAACTTATGGTTTTCTCTCCGGAATTTCTAATCCGCCTGTCATACGTACTAATTTAATTCAACTAAGTCATATCGATGTTTTCAGAAAAAGCTTCAAATTTGTTACTTGAGTTTTCAAAGCGAGATTTTGTAGTGGATTTAAAAGATTAAAATGCAAGTAGCATGAATGAATATATGAATGAAAAAATGCCATGAAATATTGAATTTTTGCAAATGAGCATTTGCAGCTTGAGTTGATATTATGAGCAAGTAAAAGATGTGTCTCTATCGTGATATCCCACTCCGTAGGCAACGAGGTTGGGGGTTCATAACTAGAAGTCTTTACTTCTAGGGGGATTTGGTGTGTCGGATATCTCACTTGGAAGAAAGGTTCTAGGTGGGGGTTCAAACTTATGACACCATTCCTTAGCATTGTAGGAATAAGGTGTTGATTGGGATTTCCCACTACGTGAGCAACGGGGTTGGGTTTTCAATCTAAGAACATATCGGTCGTTGTGTGATATCCCTGGCTCCGTTATACCACGAGGTAGGGGTTTCAATACTAAAGCATCGGATTTCCTAAGCTTTAATAGGAACTTATGATTATTGATGTTAATAATATTGCAAAAGTTCTAAAGTTTATTTAAATCTCGAAATCAATGTACGATTGTCTTAATAAGTTGTTGCTTTGTGTCATGATTCTCATTTTGTATTATGCTATGAAAATAAGTTGGGTCTATGGTTAAAATAAGAGGTGTACTCCGCATTCTCAATATTTTTCGGGGTATATCTTGTTGGGACGTTGAAAAATTCACAAGTCATAAGTATGAGGGCCTTAACATGTAAACTTATACGAAATGATCTTGTTTAATTGCTTAGCGTGGAAACTTCCGTGAAATAATCCGAGGACGATGAAATTTCCGTCAGGACATTAGTAGATCACTTTCGGGCGCTTACTCATTCTATGATCCCAGGGTTAACATATAAAGGAAAGCCCTAACTTGTTTAAAAAAATTTGAGGAAAATCCTAAAAATATTAGTTGTAGTTAGTGTAAATAAAGAAATGTGAAAACGGGGCTTACGTGTGTTATTCATAAACATTGTGTGAGGACACACAATATACCTTAGTTTGGGGGAATTTTGATAAGTGCTTAATTACAATATCTTTTACCTCTAAAAAACGTGCTTAAAGACCAAAAACAGAAAAAAAACTGCCAAAATATATGTTTGTTTTGCATTTGTATTCTGTGCAGGAAGTGGATATCAACAAAAAGGACAGAAAACCAAGCCAAAATGACAAAATGAAGCATGGAATGGAAAAGACTGTAGCAAAATCATAGGGCCAAAGTCCAAAAATGCCAAAGTCTGGTCAATATGCAAGAATACGGTTGGATTGACAATCTTATCCCATCTGATGGGCACGGGGAAAGCCCAATAGTATATTTTTGAAGCTGTGAAGACAAATGGTGCACTCAATCATTTACAACAGCCCATTTGTGTGGCAAATTGACAAAGATGTTGAAAGACTTGGAAGGCCCAATCACCTAGCCCTGGTACAGCCATATCTCATCCTTGTACACACAATAACCATCCTGTACCTTATTGGTCCTTTTGAAAAAGCCCAATACATAGCCTTAATCCTTATTGGGGCCCAGACACACTCCAATTGGCCCAATACAAGCCCAATAGCCCAAAAACATCTTTTTTATAAACTCAAGGACCAAATATGTAAATTTTAAAAACTTGTTTTATAATTAAAAATGAAAAAAATAAAGGAAAAGGGGCCAAAGATTGCCATGTTTTACAAGTTGGTTTTATAAGAAAAAGAGAAAATAAAAACACAAGGCATGTAATTTCAAATTTTTCAATAAATCCTTTTAGTTTTTTAAAACCACAGGGACCAGTTTTGCAATTACCCCTAACCCTTTTAAATCTTTTGTTAATAAAACCACATGGGCCAAAACTGCCACTTCTGCTATACTTCTTTATAACTGAAAATTAAAGCAAAAATAAAGCGGCTAAACCAAAATGAAAAGAGAAGGAAAGATGGGGGGGCATTCTTGCCTCTTCCCCAATCTTTCCTTTTAAACCCTGCAACCCACCCCTGCCAAACCACCACTCCCGCCAAAACCATACCACCCCATTCCCCACGGTTTCACTCCCAAAACCCACCTCCCATGTTATTTAACGCTCATCCCTCTCACCTTCTCCCACATTACTCCCTGCCTTATAAACCCCTTTAACTGGTTCCAAAACACTCACCCCGAAAAAACCCATCCATGGCTGAGAATGCTAGAAAGGAAACCAAGGGCTAGGATTGCTTTGGGAGCATTGTGCACTCACAACAAACTCGTCCCAAGTCTTTTGGACCAGTATAAAAGAGCCAAGACCAAGCCGAAGTCAACACACCCTTTTTTTTATGTTTTAGCTTAATTTTCAATTCCAAGTCTTTTCTTTTAATCTTTTAAGTGTACTCAGTTGTTTTTAAAGCCTTATGTTGTAATCTTTCTGTTTTTAATAAAAGTTAAGAATTTTTATGATATTGCCATTGCCAATAATTTGAATTCTCATGTAACCCTTTTGAATTCTGTTTGTCTTGTATACCAATGGTTTAAAGTTGTTAAACCTCACTAGTACTCACCTTTATCAGCCTTCCATTTACTAAAAATCAATTAAAAACGTTTTTATATATTTAAGGGGGTGTTTGGTTTAACCTGAAAATGGGCGTGTCACCAGGGGTTTTATCATGGGTTCAAAGCGAACTCAGCCAATCTTTTGGCTGAGTGTGTGGTGGTTTTATTAAGTCACTTAAATCACCAATTTTTAGTTTGTAAATATGTTTGTAGGTCCTTTTTTTAATTCTGTCAAATTTTGAATAAGCAAATAATGAGTTTATAGTCTCAAGCTGCTTAAGCAGCTTAAGCACTTTGTTTTTGGTTTGGGTTGTGGTGTTTCCTAGCCAACTTATACAAACCCTTGTTATGTCACTTTGGTTTGACCAAAGTATGAGTAAAGTGTGTATGTTAATGCATATCTCTTTGTTACAGTCATCTTTAAGCCCAATGTTCAGCAGTTTTAAAAAAGCCCTTAGGCTCTTAAACTTTGAAAATAAGCTCACTAGTCTCCCTTTTAAATCTGTTTGAGGTTTGTTTTGGCTAAAAAGCTCATAAGAGCTTATTTGCTTAAGCCCAAAAAGCTCCCTAGCCACTGTTGCATTTACCCTGGTGCTGAGCACCATTTTAAGCCCATCTTTTCTAGCTTATTTTATATTAGGCCTCATGTTTCTATTGCATTAGTCTTACATAGCTTATAGGTTAGGCTTATTAGGTTTTGCAGTTATTTTCCATTAGTTAGTTATTTAGTCAGGCTTAATATAAGCTAAAAGTCACTTTTCTCGTTTTTTATATTAGTTTTTGATTAGCTTATTTAAAATTCGATTATCTTACGGGCCTTATTCGGTTACCTTAGCTATCATTAGGACTCCCATTCAGCCTAGTGAATTATCCCATTAGTTTTCTCCCGCTTATTTGTTGGCATATTAACCAAAAAAGAAGAAAGAAAATAAAGCTAAAAAGCTTTATTTAGCTTTTGCAGCCCCAAAAGCTTACTTTTCTAGCTTATTAAGTTGATTTCAGACTAAGTGCTTATTACAAAAATTGTTCCCCTTAAGCCCCTTAGTAAGTTTACTTTTATAAGTTTTTGATAATAAGCTAGTTGGACCCACCTTGTAATCGGGGTAGTGCTCAGGGACTGTTTGTGTAATTTTGTTTTTCATAGTTAACATTGTTAGTCCCTGTGGTTAGTTAGCCTGTTACCCGTTTGTCCTTGTGTCCTTTTCACTGTTAGTCCTTTTAGTTAACCACAGTTAGTCTATTTAATTTAATTAATTTAAATTAGGTTTAGATTTAATTAGTTTAATTACTTTTTATAAAAACAGTAAAATTTGGGCATTTTTATATTTTTAGAATTGTTAATTTTTTCTTTATTTAATTTTATTTTTTTAGAATTTTTATAACTTTTATTTTTTGTCTTTTTCTAATTTCTTAGTTTTAATTAGTATTTAATCCTTATAAATTCATAAAAAATCAGAAAATTAATAAAAAAAATATTTTTCTTTTTTACAAAATTTTATTTTGTCATTTAGTGTCTAGGAAAAATATAAAATTTAGTGTAGACTTTATTTTTCTCAAATTTCAGTTTTAGACCCGTTTTGTCGAGTACGTTTTACCGTTTCTTTTCGTTTTACATTCAAACGACCTCCGTTTTTATTCTAGTTTTTTTTATTTTTCAAATTAAGTTAATTAGAATTTAATTTTGATTTTTAATTTAATTTAACATTTATTTTCTTAATTTTTAGTATTTAGGGTTCCCGATACCTTATTCTGTTCCCCGTATTTAATTTAGATTTAAATTTAGGATTTCCCTATAACTAATTTTGTATCCCGTAGTTTTTAAGATCCCCATTTCCTATACTTGTTTCCCGTAGATTAAATTAGTTTTATTTAATTAATTTTAAGTTGTAATTATATCAGTGTTCCTATCAGTTTCTCTATCATTCAATTTCTCATCAAACCAGGATAAATTTCAATTGCAGCCTCGTTGGGACATACGACCCGGGAATATCTCTTCCGGAATCTTTTTATCATTGATTTGCCTAGTAGTATTTTATATAGTATACTATTTTGCGAACCAGGAACCCATTTTTGTAATGACCAGTTTGCAAAGGTCATGCAGAAATATGGAGTTACTCATCGTTCTCTCCACCGACTTATCACCAACAAAAAGTGGGCAAGAGGAAGTATTCAAATCGTGGCTTGATATAGAATATTGAAAGGACCATAGGTGGAAAACGATGCCTCCATGGTCGGAAACTAAGATGATGCAACTATAGGCCTCCGCACAGCTTTATAAAAAACACCAATAAGGGTGTACTCCTTACATGCTTGCGTGTGTATGGAAAGGCTTTGCCTTCTTTCGATCGGAGCTTGAGCACAAGCCTACTGGGCCTTAAAGCAAGCAAATTACGATCCTATTATTTTAGGGTGATCACCGGAAAGTTCAACTCAATGAACTTAATGATCTTCAGTGATCAGGCTATGAGTACTCTTTGGATCTATAAGGCCAAAAACAAAGAGGCTCCATGACTCAAGATCTAAAACCGTGTTTTCAACATTGGATGATCGAGTCTTCCTCTTTAATTCCAGATTAAAGATTTTCTTAGGGCAAAATAAAATTCCGTTGGATATGGCCTTTCACTTCACTAGAGGCATGTCCGTGTTCGGCAATGTTGAGCTTTCTCAAGCATCGGTGCCAAAATTCAAAGTGATATTATGGTCATCGCGTCTAAGCATTTACTTTGGAAGGGAAGTACCTCACTTGGTTGTTCATGATCTTCAATATCTTTCCCCATGGCTAACTATTACAGTCATTCTTTATAAACACCTCTACTCCCCTACCGTACCCAATAAATCTTGTGTAATGGGTCAAGCATCGCGACCTAAACAAGCGCCTTCGTGGGAGGCACCCCAATGCTTATCCCAGTAGTTGTATATTAATAAGTGTTGTTGTGGTGTTGATAGCTTCGTTCTTTTCATTACCGTGGTTTCCAGGTTGTTGTTATATTTATTGTCCAAGGATTGCCGGAAATTGTGAAGAAGACTCTTCGTTTTGTCATTCATCAAGAGTTTCACATCATCAGCCCTCATTTGGGGAATCCGATTTCCGGAATCTTATCGACTAAGTTTTATCTTTTGGCATACCTCATAAATGGCCTTTGGATTAATGTAATACCCTTCAAAACATCGAGGACGATGTTTAGTTATAGTTTGGGGGGGTATCTTCGATTTGATTGTTGCCTGCAGCATTGTTACCACGTAAACCATTGCAGTTTGTTACCACGTAAACCCGTTTTTTTTTTACAACCAATATTACCAAAAATAAAATGAATATAATTGAAAAATTTTCAAAAATATAATAAGTGTTTTGTCGCAGTTTTGCTTTTCTTTTTGCGGTTAGGAATTAGAATAATTTTTGACTTGTTCGGGGCTTTGTTGAGCCCTAGAATAGTTCCTTTAGGGCCAAGCTTCACGAATTCTATAGCTTTGAATTTTAATATTGTGACTGAACGAGAAATGAATTAGAGTTAAACATAAGTTTATGTGCTAAGCAAGTATTCTTTCTAAAATTATACAGGAACTTGTTGGTTTTCTCTCCCATGTGATTTTTAATCCACTCTTCATACGTACTCATATAATTCAACCAAAGTCAATCGATGTTTTCAAGTAAAAAGCTTCAAATTTGTAACTTGAAGTTTTTCAAAACGAGATTTTATAGTAATTTTTAAGATAAATGCAAAGAAGCATAATGAAATGTAAATGCAAAAATGCATGAATCTTGCAATTTTGCCAATGAGCAGGCAGTTGATATTATGGTGCAATAAAAGATGTGTCGTGATATCCTCTCCGCTAGCAACGAGGTTGGGGGTTCAAACTAAGACGTCTTTACTCTAGGGATTTGGTGTGTCGTGATATTCACTTGAAGAAAGGTCTAGGTGACGGGTTTAAACTAAGACACAATCCTTAGCCATATTAGGAATAGGTGTTGATGTGATTTCCCGATTACGCTTCAGCAACGGGTGTTGGGTTTTCAAACTTAAGAACACCGGTCAGTTGGTTGTGATATCCTACTCCGTTAACCATGAGGTAGGGGGTTAAACTAAGCAAACGCATTCCTATGCTTTAAGGAATTATGTGATGATGTTTGAATTGTTGCAAAATAGTTCGAAGTTTAAATCTCGTAAATCAAGTTTACAAGGTCTTAATAAGTTGTTGCTTTGTGTCATGATTCACTTGAATTTGGACTATGTAAATAGTTGACTATGGTTAATTAAAATGGAGTACACAGACATTCAATAGTATATCCATGTTGGGAGTTGAAAATTCACAAGTATAAGTATAGGGTTAAACTTATTGACTTATAGCGAAAATGAATCTTGTTTAATTGCTTAGATTGGAACTTCGTGAAAAATCCGCTGAGGTCGCTGTATTTATCCGTCAGGACATCCGTAGATCACTCTACGGACGCTTATCATTCTATCGATCCCCAGTGTTAATTAAATTAACAGAAAGTCTCAAACTTGTTATAAAATATGAGAAATATACTCTAAAAATATTAGTTGTAGTTAGTGTAAATTCAGAAAATGGTGATGAAAACGAGGTTTCGTGTTTACTTCATAAACATTGCAGTGAGGACACACCAATACATTAGTTTGGGGATTTGTGCTGTGTTAATTACACATATCTTTTACCTCTAAAAACGAGCTTAAATGACCAAAAACAGACAAAAACTGCCAAATATATGTTTGTTTTGCATTTGTATTGTGCAGGAAGTTGGATATCAAACAAAAAGACAGAAAACCAAGCCAAAATGACAAAACTGAGCATGGAATGGAACTAAGACTGTGCAAGAATCAAGGCCAAAGTCCATCAACTGCCAAGTCAGAGTCTACAGAAGAATCAGAAGTCAACCGATGCCGGACTGAAGCACATACTTTTGGAGCAATCTTAACCCATCTGATGGGCCGGGAAAGCCCAATAGTATAACTATGAAGACTGTGAAGACCAAATGGGCCCTCAATCAATTACAACAGCCCATTTGTGTGCATTTGACAAAGACTATGATGACTTTGAAGGCCCAATCTTAGCCCAGTTACAGCCAATCTCAGCCATTGTACACACAAAATCCCGAACCCCATGAATGGTGAGATGATGTAACAAGAATAATGGAAGGCTAGGATTGCTGGAGAGACATTGCACACTCACAACAAGCTCATCCCAAGTCCAAGAATGCATTTTGGACATCTATAAAAGAAAAAAGAGCAAGCCGAAATAAATGTCCCCTGTTTTTCCTTTTCTTAGTGTAAAATTTAATTAAGTTTGCTTTAAGATTATTATACTCAGTTGTTTTAAAAGCTTTATGTTGTAATATTTCTGTTTTTAATATAAAAAGTTAAGAGTTCTTGTGAAATTACTATTGTCGAAATTTGAAGTATAATTTAAGTTGTTTAATTCTGTTTAAATTATATAAAAATGTGTTAAAAGTTATTAAACTTCACTTATAATTACTTAGTTCACCCTGCATTTACCTAGAAATCAGTCAACAATACCTTTTTATATATTAAAGGGGTGTTTGGCACTATAGTTAAAATGGGTCATTTTGAAATTGGTATGGGTCAAATGCACTCAGCCATTCTTGGCTGAGTGTGTAGGCCAATTTAAGCGGATTTAGTCACAACTTTTGGTTAAAAAATCATTTATTATGAGTCCTTTGCTTTCTGTCAAAGTTTTATAAGCCACAAAGTGTAGCTAAGCATTAAGCTGGTTAGATAGCATTAAGCACACCCATTAGTGTGCTTATTTTAGTCATATCTAGCCACATTGTAATGAGCCACTTGTGTTTCTGTGACCAAGCCTTGTCAAATTACATAAATATCATTTCTTTGTAAACCCTTATTTCAAGCCACAAAGATCTGCAACTTCTTTTTCTTAAACCTAATGGCCTCATCTTTGTAAATAAGGGTCTTTTGCCTCCATTTTTAATCTGTATGTGGTTGGTTTTGGGGTAAAAAGACTCTTACAGTGCTTTTTGCATTTTAGCCTAAAAATGCCCTTAAGCCACTGCATTGCCTCCCACTGGTGCTGAGCATCCAATCTAACCCCTTTTTCCAGATTATTTCCACTAGACCTAGTATCTTTTAGTTTTTATTGTAGCTTTATTTAATTGGCCCTAATAAGTCCCAAAATCTTATAGCTTATCTCCCTTTCTAGGTTAGCTTAATTTAGGCCTTAAGTATCCATTTTTCTGTTTTTATAATAATCTGTTAATATAGCTTAAGTAATTTCCAGCTTATTTTAGGGCTTATTAGGAAGCCATAGCTTATATTTAGGACTCCCCTTAGCCTTATTAACTGTCCCCCATAGTTGTAGCTTGTTTTGTTAGCTTAAATCCCAATAAGAAAGAAAAATAAGCTCATAAGCTTATTAAGCTTCTGCAGCCCCAAAAGCTCTCATTTCTGGCTTATTAAGTTCACTTCAGCTTATGCACCTTTTATGAAAAATGTTCTCCTTGAGCCCCTTAACAACTTTGCTTTTATAGCTTTTTGATAATAAGCTGTTGGACTTGCTTTGTAATCGGGGTCCAATCTCAAGGACTAATTTGGGTAAATTCCGAATTCTAGTGATTGCCAGAGTTAGTCCATAGTGTTAATTGCCCTATGGGGCACCGCTTAGTCACCTCATGCCACTTTCCCTGTTATACCTTTTGTTTTAACTAGCGTTAACTGTTAGTTAGTTTTATTTAATTTAAAATAATTAAATTGGTTAAATTTTTAATTAGTTTCAATTACATTTTTATTTATTCAGTAAACTTTGTGGGCATTTTTTATATATTTTAGAATTGTTTACTTTTTCTTTATTTAATTTTATTTTTTTCAGATTTTTATAACCTTTATTTTTTGTCTTTTTCTATTTTCTTAGTTTTAACTTAGTTATTAATCTTTAAAAAATTCATAAAAAAAAATCTGAAAAATTAATAAAAAAAATATTTTTTTCTTTTTTTATTAAAATTTTCTTTTGTCATTTAGTGTCTAGGAAAATATTAATATTTAGTATAGGCTTAATTTTTCTTAAATTTCTATTCTTAGCCCGTTTTAACGGGTGCGTTTTACCGTTTCTTTTCGTTTTACATTCAAACGACCTCGTTTTTATTTCTAGTTTTTTTATTTTCAAATTAACTAATCTAAATTAATTTTGATTTTTTTAATTTAATTTTGGCATTTATTTAATAACATTTTCTCCCCTTATCCAAAATGTTAATCCCTTGATATTTTGGATATCAATTGATTAAACGTTCGAGGACAAAATGTTACACAAAACTATCAGGAACATTTTAATGCTCCCCATCAATATTTGAGGGAATATAAGGCAGTGCTGAGTACAATAATTTGAAAACTTTTGAATTTACTAAGAAATTCTTAAAAATTTTGTACTCGAGCACTCCTTAGAATCACCATTAAGTCTACACTATATATATTCACAAGATTTTTATGTACGAGGTTTGACCTGAATGATGAGAACATCATATGATAGAATCATATGGTTCTTTTGTCGCAGTCATATGTCTCTTTCGTACAATCTCCCACCAACAAACTTTCTAAGCTCCTCATTAACCTTCTTTCTTTCAAGAAGTTGTCAATCTGATCTTTCTCTGTCCAAGCACTCTTCAGTATTGCTTTAACTTTCTTTCCAAGTTACGAAAGTCTTTGCTTCAAACGTTGAGTATGAAACAGATTCAGATACATATGTAACTTGAGCTTGTGTGGTTGGTGATGTCGGTGTTGATGTTGTCTTAGCTTCCCCCTAAACCAGCAATCCTTTCTTGAGTAGATTTAGAACTTTATTGCAAGCCGCATCAAGCAGTCTTAATGTATAAAGCCCAGATATCCGAAGTACCCAATTAACCCTTTCAAGAACTTGATACCGCAACACCAAAGTCAATTAAGTCCCGGATGAGCGCATTTCTCTCTTCAGGATATTGATGATATAAATTGCAACACCAAAGTCAACTAAGTCCTGAATGTCATAATTATTCCCTCTAAGTAGTCGAAATGATAACACCTAAGTCAACTAGGTCCCAAATGTACTCATTTCATTCTGCATAATACTGACTGACTTAAGGAATCGTCATACCTATGTGTACCTCTTTTATCAAATATTTCTACTTCTTTTAAGAATAAGCTTAGGGATTGACCGTTTGAGGAATCATTTATTGAATCAGAAAGAACTTTTCTCACATTTTAAATAATTATACTCCTAACACTTCCCCCTGGGGACTCAAATGATGCATACTGGCTAATGACGAGATGTCTCTTCCTACATGTGATTGAAATAGTGCACCCGAAAGATTCAACACAGCCTAAAATCAAAAGAAGCTAACCTCAAAAGACAAAAGAAGCTAACCTCAAAAGAAGGCCAAGGACACTATCAAGTATACATCTACTCCTTCCCCCTTGCTGGTTTCGACACGTCGGAATCAGCAAAACCTTATACGCATACATATTCGAGATTGTGTTTGAAGAATTGATAAGCTTAAATCTATTCCGTGAGAATTAACTTCAAGGCATTTAAAACTATGAAAGTATTTCCAAGCATTCCTAAGTCTTTTACAAACTATGAGGTGTTGGCAATATTGATCGTCTGTAGTTTAAAGCCTGAATTCACTAAGTCTCTAAGTCCATAAAGATTTAAACAAATGACATCTAAAGCACTTGAAGTTAATATAAATTAACCCCCTTTGAAATTGTTATCCGTCATTAGCCAAAACTTTATCCATTATTTCATGACTTATTTTGAAAGACCATTTTACAAGATTGTTTGATGACGATTTCTCCCCCTCAAATAATGACCCGTTTTCTATTTAAAGAGCTGTTGTCATTGTTTGAGAAGTCGAATTGTCTTTGAAAAATCTTTTTGTGATTACTGAAAACACTGATTCATTATGAAGACAACTTTTTACCAACAAAAAAATATTTCTCTTATTTTGTCACCATCAGCGCTCTGACGCGCCTACTTATGAATCTAGAAGAACGGGTTGTGATGCCAAAGTAATCAAATAGCCTTTGCATAGTTCATAAAGTAGTCATGCCCGAGAATAAATTCCCGTTGAGAGGTCAAGTTTCCTTTTTGGCGGAATACTTGCCTTTAACATGATGACCGGGTTGCTATCTGAAATAATAGCAAGCCATATGGTATGTTTTGAAAAACATTTAAACTTTTGTACGACCTTTATTTATGACCACGTGTCTTTATTGAAAGACATTTTTAGGGACATAAATATTATCGTTTGCAAAAGACATGCCATTAATACTTTTTTTCTCAATTTTTAATTTTTTTTGTTTGGTTTTAAAAGGTTTTATATTTTTCTATTTTGTTTTTATAAAATTTTACAAAAATAAAAATAAAAATAAAAATAAAAAAATCTTTTTGTGTTTTTATGATTTTATGTATTTACTTAGGATACAAGAAGATTTCTCTTCTTTTGAAGATAAAGCGCACTGAAGCGTACACCTTTCTTTTCTTTGAGGAACGGGGCCTGAAGTGTTGTCTACAGACGCCATTATCATGAAGCACGGGTGTTGATCTGAAGTAATCAACAGCCATTGTCCTTGTTCATCATACATAAATTCCTGGAACCCTTGGTTTCTGATATATCACTTTTTTCAGCAAACAAACTCCGAGTCTTTCCTTTTCAGGATTGCAAAATATACCTGCACTGACATTGAGAGTTTGATCGCATTTATAAGGGTTAGTGATATAATCATTTGAACCATTTGGGAGTTCACAATCAACCTTTGTTGTGCTAGATGTGAATGTCTTTCCAGTTGGAACCCACTTAAGACCAGCAGTGTTAAAAATTCTACCCGTCGGTATCCACCTAAGGTAAGATCTAGGAGTGTTTGTTTTCTCATGCACAACGGAAGACTTATTGAGAGAAAAACTATGTCCTGTAACGATCTTCCTACCAGGTTTCTGAGTATGACTCGTTGGATCTACGGGTTTGTTACTGTTTCTAGTCTTATTGGGTTGAATCTTAGCCTGAGCAATTCACTTATTTCAGGAAATTTTGTTATACATGCATCATGATTTGCATTAAAGACACATTTCTGACAAGTCGAACAAACAAAGTGTTTGAAGTCCGAAAATGAACTAGGATTCCTAGAATGATCTGCTTTTTGCATAGCTTTTAGCGTTTCCTCACAACTCTTAGATGCAGGCCAATTCCTAGATGTTTGATTATTGCTCCTAGGTTTTGGTGTACAAGCATTAGGAGTGTTGTGTGTTTTAGCAGAAGGCATTTTCCTAGGTTTAAGATTCCTATTTTTGTCTTGTGTCTTTTTCTTAGCTTCCTCTAGATAGTAATTATGAGCCATGTCATTTGACCCATACGATTCTTTAGAACTATTCCTAGATGAGCCAGGTGCAATCACATGCTGAGGTTTTGCAAACACAGATTCTCTAACTTTAGGCAAATAATGAGAAGTGACTGGTTTTGACAAAACGTTATTCACATCAACTTGGGAGGCAAATCGTGGTTTTAAAAAATTAGGTCGTTCAGATTTAAACACATTCGGTTGTCTAACAACTGATTAGTTTCTGGGTGGTTGTAAAACCTGTTTCCCCAAGATTGATGGTTTTGAAAACTTAGTATCCATGCTATTTCCTTTTAATTTTCTTAATTCGTTTTTCAATGCTACATTCGCAAAAACCTTTTCCTGAATCTGAGCTTTTAAATTAACATTTTCAATAGTCTTACTATTTACTTGAGCAACCAGTGAGTCATTAAGGTTGTTTGTCTGAACTCATGTCTTTTTGATAGAATCGTAAAGATCTTTGTAAGTCTGTTTTAAATGCTCATTTTCTTTATGCAACATCTCATTCTCTGCCAGTAATTTAGCCACACTATATTCCAATTCGATATTGATCGTTTCATTCAAAATTTGACCATGTTGCCCGTCTTTTAAAGCTTGATTTTGATATTTAAGTTCCATGTTAACACAATGTGTTTCCATTCTTGAAAAGTCTTTTTGAAGTTGGGCAACGGTCTTTTTGAGAGAAATATTTTCAGATTCGAGAAATTGATTTGAAAATTCAGTTGTCATGTTATCAAATGATGGATCAGGTAAAGGACATGAAACTTGACATTTTTTAGCATCAGCATTCTGGTCAATCTCTCCTCCCCTATGACTCATATCTGTTGATTCAGGAGTGGTATTTCTATCAACCTTTTCCAACAAATATGTGTCATAAACGGATTCAGATTGCTCAGAATGCTGTTGTTCATTAGCAAGTATATTATGTTCAGCAGACAGTTGTACCTCAGCCATTGGCTGTTTGTCATTCACGGAGTTGATATCTGCATCATCAGTATGTGTATCATTCCCGGATCTGCTGCTTAAAACATGCCTTTCTGATTCTGTCTCATTGCTTTTCGTAACAACCAAATCAACATCTAATGCTTTACTCGAATTAACCTTTCCCTCTTTTGACTGCATCACTCTTTCATTCACACTTCTGTTATTTTCTCGTTATGCTGTGCCCTTTATCATAGAGTTCTTAACGGATTCATGTGTGATCAATGTATCACGGGAAAAAATAAAAATAAATATATATTCAAATTGTTGAATCTTGGTTCGAGTGTATTCTAGAAAGGACTTGCGTATCATTGCACCATCAAAATCATCGAAACAGTATCGAAAATTGATGAATGTCTGAAACTGTTTCATGAGTACTCTAAACGCATCTATGGATTCAGTCTCTTGAAATTCTTCTTTATCAAGTTGCTTTTCTAGATGATCTAAGTTTAGTAACAACAATTCTCTGAAAGTCAGAGTATCTTGATCAAATAGTGCCACACATGCCCGTTCGAATCCTCCCTTGATTGAAAGAACCTGGAGATGTGAATGAAGTAGGCGAAATGATATCATGCAACTTTCCTTTGCTTTGTCTTGCATTTGTTGCAACTGATACAACTCTCTCTCTTGGAAATTAGAATTCAAAGATTCCATTGTAATTCGATGTGTGAAATGAAATTAAGGATCTTAAGTAGATTAAGTGATTTTGTTGTGGTTTGAAATCAATTAACGTTCACGGGAATTTACAAATCTATTATTTAAACCGAGAAAAGAATTAAAAAAATTCGCGGGATTTTACAAAATCAAGAAGAAACCATGAAGCAATGATTAATTGTTGTGAAATCGTTGTTGTTGTTGAAGAACTTGAGCTTTTGTTAACGAATAATAAGCGAAAACGATGAACGGTGCACAAACTTTCAACTTAAAATGAGTATCGGTTGATTAAAACACAAACAAGGACTAATGGTGAAAGATTTTTATCATTAAGGACTAATGATGAAAGTTCTTACAACTATATGTTAAAAAAATTAAAAAGAAACAAAAAAAAATTATAAATAAAAGTGTTTTGAAAAAGAAAGGTTAAGAGTGAAGGACTTTTAAACACAAAGGGCTAAAAGTAAAACTTTTGAAATCTAAAGGTTAGAAGTGAAAAAATCAAAATTTAAACTATATTAAAATAATAAAACATGCACGAATGTAATCTTCTTCTTCGTTTCAAATATGTGATAAATGTAACGATTGTAAATTTGATCTTGTGGAGTCGTACGGTTATCGACGGTAGCAAGTAAATACACCACGTTGATCGAAACTGAGTCACGATCACAACGGTATACGTTATAAGTCCCGTAGATTATCGACACTCGACATCGAAAACCCAAAAAATGCTAGATCGGGTCTTGAAGATTTAATCAACTAGTTCGGGTGACAATGTGAATCAACTAGTTCGGGTGACAATGTGAATCAACTAGTTCGGGTCTCAAGTGAATCAACTAGTTCGGGTCACAAGTAAATCAACTAGTTCG
Organism: Tanacetum coccineum; assembly: GCA_026074375.1. Classification (NCBI taxonomy): domain Eukaryota; kingdom Viridiplantae; phylum Streptophyta; class Magnoliopsida; order Asterales; family Asteraceae; genus Tanacetum; species Tanacetum coccineum. The sequence continues at coordinate 31,357 of BQNB010017680.1, read as the reverse complement.
GGTCTCAAGTGAAGCAACTAGTTCGGGTCTCAAGTGAATCAACTAGTTCGGGTGACAAGGCTGTTTACTAGATCGGTTGTCAAAGAGGTGTCTCGTTCGGGTCTTCAAGGAAATGACTAGATCGGTACATAAAGGTTGATCTTGTTCGGTTGTTTTAAAATGAATTAGATCGGTTCTCAAAGGTTGAACTCGTTCGGTGCTCTAGACTTGGCTTGATCGGTTACGCTAGATCGGTTATCTAGATGTACTATCGTCGTAGCTCCTAAAACCTTGGATGTTGTTCCCTTGCTTGTTTTCACTGTGTACCACAACCAAAATAAGCTCAAAAATAAGCTGTTACGATTGAAATAAGCCACGAAATTGAAGCAACTAATAAGCTACTAACTTAAAACCTCAAATAAGCCACAAAAACTAGAGATTACCAAATAGGCTTTTAAAAGCAGTTTTGAAGGAGAATTATGTTGTGTTATCACAAAAATAAGTAAGAAGAGACAAACCAAAAAAAAATAATGAAAGAAAGAAGAAGAAAAGAAATAACTAGGCCACGTTTCAATTTTTTTCAAAAATACTAATAAAAAGTGTAAACTGTTTATAAAACAAGAGGAAGTAGAGATAGTTATGGTTTTAACATATATAAGCCCAACTGATTTTTATGAACAGTATGCCCGTACCAAAAATGTGATAACCATTTAAACGTTACAACAAAAAAAACCGAATGAAAACAACAGCAGATAAGCCGAATAATAAGCTCAAATAAAAAATGACCACAACGAAACCACTAAAGGAACCAAGATAGAACCATGGCTCTTGATACCAATTGAAGAATACTAGAAAACTATGATCCGGTGGTCTTGGTGAGTCAAACCACATGATAGCCATTTTAGTGAGAGAGAGTAGTGAGAGAAAGTTAAAATATAAAATAAGATGAATAAAATGGAAGATACAAATGACTCAACCCCTCTATGGAAGCCATAAAGGGGTATTTATACCACCATTACATAAGAATCATATGTTGACTATACTAGTCCCTGTGTGTGGTGATATGGTAAAAAATTGGTACATTTCTGTAAATGTCGTCACGTAAGTGATTCCTAATAATCTTCCCACGGACGATATTACATAATCTAGTATATAATTTCCTACAAGTACATATTGATTAAGAACAAGAACTTTTCCATGAAGCTTCCTATACTGATGACGTTTCGTGGTGGTTTGACTTCAAGTCTGCACTCCAACATGAATCATCTTTGTAGTACCTTGTAGGAGAAATTCTATAATAGGCACGGACATAAGTAACGCATACACTTTGGGTTAAGGAGGAAGCTTCTGAATTAGCTTCTCTTAATTCGTGCCACATATTCTTCATTAGAAATTTTCAAAGCTTCCTTAAACTAGCAATGAACTCCAAGCTTCCCCCTAATTAATGCCGCATATTCTTAATTAGAGCTTTCAAGCTTCCCCCAGACTAGCTATCCTCTCTGGGCAGTTTTAAAGCTTTCTTTACAGGATTTGTATAATTAAGTGCCACAACTGAATTGTAGGATACCACATCAAATATTACTACTTCTTTAAAAATAAGCTTAGTGATTGATCATTTGGGGTAAGCATTATCTGGATCTGCAAGTAGTGCTTTCACGACTTGAATAATTCTTCTCACAACGTTTCCCCCTTGGAGATTCAAATAATGCATACTAAAGTTCTCAAGATATCGCTTCCCCTATGTGTCTGAAGAAATGCACCCAAAAGCCACAAGTTAAAGCGCTGATATTCTCTGCGGTTATGACATTTGTCTTCCCGGCATGGCCTAACTTAAAAAAATTCAAGAAAGATGCCCTATGTCAAGCTTTCAAGGCAAAGACTCAAGGGTGAATCTACTCCTTCCCCCTTGCTGGTTTCGACACGTCAGAATCAGCAACACCTTGGACGCACATTTACTTGAGTACTTGTGTGAAGAATAAATTAGCTCAGATCTAATCCGTGAGAATCAATTGCTGATCAAATCTCTACTCATAACCTCTCTCTGGCTATCATTTTACCAACCGTTTTGTAGGCTATTTGAAGTAACCACTGATGAAGTAAACCCAATATACCAAACTTGAGACAAAAGTAGAATTTCCTGTTCTTGTGACTTAAGCTTGCGCTAATGTTGGAAGAACGGTGTAGAGAATTTGTGCTCCAAGCAAATCTCTAAGTACTTCATACCCCTCCCAAAGTATGAGACTTTCATCACCTCTTGCGATTATCCACAACGTCTTAGCGTGTGACACTGAGTACTACAACGTAACTCCTTTAAGTGATAGTTAACCAGGTCATCAACCATCCACCCCTTGACTGCTGGAAACTAGATAAACCAAGTCTTCAACTTAAATTAAGCTCGAACAAGTTATCATTGAAGTATGCTCCAGCCAACCCCCGATTCAAGATAAATAAGATACGCCTTCGTAAAATTGTACTTTAATCTCAAATAAGTGATACCTGATCAACTCCGTAGTCACAAAAGATTAATTCAAAAATCTAGCCTTTAAGTTTCATGATTCTTTATCCATCATAGGTGGACGATTGTCGGCACCCGAAAGAATCGCTTTGTCAGCAAGAGTCGTCATTTGATTGTTACAAAGATTACTTGGTTGATCGGACGGTGGTAGAAAGAAATTGTGTTTGGTTGAGTGGTTGTTGAGTCTTGAAATAATTCTTGAAACTACACGGGATTTTACAATTCTTGACAAAACCGGGAAAACAAGTTAATGTTTCACGGGATTTTACAAGTCAAGAAAATAACGTTATAATGAGAAATTTGAGTTGATAGGTTTTAATTAGAAAGTGACTAGTTCGGTTCTCAAACAACTTGATTGGTTCGGTTGTCAAAGAAGTTGGTTTAGTTCGGTTCCAATGAATCTTGTTTAGTTCGGTTCCAATGAATAAAAACTAGTTCGGTTCTCTCCTTCAGTAAACTAGTTCGGTTCCAATTAAAGAAACTAGTTCGGTTCCAACTGAAGAAAACTAGTTCGGTTCCAACTGAAGAAAACTAGTTCGGTTCAAACTAAAATCAACTAGTTCGGTTCCAACTCGTTCGGTTTTAACTAAAATAACTCGTTCGGTTTCCACACAAACAAACTAGTTCGGTTCAACTGGTTCGGTTAACTAGTTCGGTTCCAACTCAAGAAAACTAGTTCGGTTCCAACTGAAGAAAACTAGTTCGGTTCAAACTAAAATCAACTAGTTCGGTTCCAACTCGTTCGGTTCCAACTAAAATCAACTCGTTCGGTTCCAACTAAAATCAACTCGTTCGGTTCCAACTAAAACAACTCGTTCGGTTACAACTAAAACAACTCGTTCGGTTACAACTAAAATCAACTAGATCGGTTCCACTGGTTCGGTTAACTAGTTCGGTTAACTCGTTCGATCTTCTAGTTCGGTTCCAACAGACAAGACTAGTTCGGTTGTAACTGAGACGAAACCCAAATTTTCAAAACTCAAAAAGACACATTTTTGATTGGTGTTTTGCAAAAAAAATATTGTACAACTAGTGTTACTAACCATATAGGAACAAGAAAAATGACAACTTTAAGGTTTATAAGCCGAAAAAATTTTAAATCAAGATTTTGTCTTTTGTAGGTTTGAACACATAATCAAAAGAACCAAACCACAAAAACTAACAACCACTCTATTGACCTCTTGATACCAATTGAGAAAAAACTCATTTTACACAAAATGAATAGAGAGAGGAAAGTAAAAAGGAAAAACTAGAATGGTTGATTGAACTATGTGAAAATACAAAGAGAACCAACACCCTCTCCATGTATGGAGAGGGTATTTATACTTACATGAGGTGGACATGAGACTGGTACATGGGCTTCATGGACCTTTAGACTTGTTACCTATGTAAAGTTTCCAATTATTACTTGACGAGCTATCTTCCGATATCTATGAAGTGACTGAGACTTTTCTAGGAATTTCGGTTATTTTCCTAACACATATTAACACTTGCGGGCCTTGGTACAAGTAAAACCAAGTGTCATTTTTAACCAACGCATCATATTCATCGTACATAGCATTACGCTAGTTTGGGTCCTTTAAGGCGTGAGAAAGATTTTTAGAGATAGGAGAAATAGAGGAAGTATGTAGAGATAAGCGGTCAATAGGTTTGACAATGCCTGATTACGACCGATTGATCATGGGATGAGTACGAGGAGGTTCGTGTATAGTTTTGGTGTTTGGCTAGGGATTTGGAAAATCAAAAGTTGGTGGTGGTAGTTGACTGGTTTGATGGGCCAAAGTAGATGGGCCGCTGGCGTGGTTATGGGCTATCGAAGTTGGGAGGGTGGATTGAGGTGAAGGTGATGGGTCGGTAGGAGTTGGGCCGTATGGGGTGTTGGGCTGAGTCGTTTCGTGAGTTGGGGGAGGTATAGGGGCTGATGCGAGGGTGTTTAAGAGGGGGAAGGTGTAAGGTCGAGGAAGGTGTAAAAAGGCATGGAGGAGGGTGTCATCAAAACGGTATGGAAATTAGGTTTCGTTAAAGTGACGTGTCTAGAGAGGATAATTTTATTTGTTTAGAGGTCTATGCATCGAAAACCACGATAGTGAGCAGGGTAGCCCAAAAATATACAAGGAGTGGCTTGTGGAGCAAGTTTGTGTAGGGAGTGAAGCCGAGGGTAACATAGATACTCGAATATTCATAGGCGGGAATAATCGGGTGGTTTGTTAAAAAGGCGAGTATAAGGTATTTCATTGTGAATTGCGGTAGATGGTAGAAGGTTAAGTAGATAGGTGGCCATACGGAGAGCCTTGACCTAAAAGGTAAGGGGAAGGTGTGCTTGAAAAAGTAAAGAGCGAATGATATTGTTGATTGTTCGTATCATTCGTTTCGCCTTGCCATTTTGTTGGGATGTTTTGGGGCAAAAGAATCTAAGTTGAATGCCATGTTGGCAAAGAGGGTGTGAAGTCAGTGTTGTTTCGAACTCGCCGCCATGATCACATTGAAAGCTTTTTATTTCGCATTTGAATTGGTTTTTAACATGATTACGAAAGTGCAAAAATCTATCAAACATGTCAGACTTTGAACGAAGAGGGTATATCCATAGGTAATGAGAGAAATGATCAAGGAATAAGACATAGTATTTAAAACCACTAGAACTAATAATGGGAGATGTCCATAAATCATAATGAATAATATCAAAACAATGTTCGACAATAGAATCCGAACTATGAAAGGGAAGCTTTACATGTTTGCCAAGTTGGCAAGCGTGACAAATATGTGAAGATTTTTCTTTATTGTTAGGATATCATTTCATCACCAAAACACAAAAATAAGAAAAAATAGATTTTAGAGAGAGAAAGTAAAAACAAAGAAAAATGGTTACTTGTTTCACAAAAGAAAAATGAGAAGCAACACCCTCTCCACACTTGGAGAGGGCTTTAAATAGTTCCAAGAGTGGACTATTCTAGTGGGCTTTGTGTTGGGCCGGTTCATAATACAAATGGGCTTGAGCCCGACAACTAGGCCCAACTAGCTTAAGTAAATTCCCGTAAACTACGTTTTCCTATACAAGGCTCGGGATTGTTTAATGACCATCACTTTACTAAATATCACGGCTAACATTTATTACATGAAACAAAACGACTAGAGGCAAACGAACGTAGCACTTGATCACCCGGATGTCCAAGGCGTTAATGCCACGTGGAAGCACTTGTCGAGAGAAAAACAGTAGGAGAAGTTGACGGCTCGGTAACTTGATAGAGATCGCCCGAGCTGTCACCTCGAAGTAGGATATGACGAGTCAAGTAATCTTTCACAGAAAAATCAAAGGCGTCAAATTCATTAGTACAATTATTGTCCCTAGTGAACTGACGAACATAAATTAGATTTTTAATTATATTGGGGGTTACAAGAACATTATGAAGATAAAGTGAGCGATGGTGAAAAGGAATAATGCTATTGCATGTGTTGGTGACGGGAATAGACTTGCCATCACCAACGTGAACAGATGGAAATAAACATTTATTAAAAATGGTACTTAAATTACTTGCATTAAAATTTAAATGAGAAGAGGCATTTGTATTCATGTGTCAAGTCGGGTCTTGCAGCGGCATAATGCTAAACGCACTTGGTAGAGTAGTAGGCTTGGATGCATAAATAGTCGGAGCGGGTCCGAATATACCTTAACTGAGATGCGGCAATCTATAATACCTTTGTGATGTAAACTATTGAGCAACATTAGTCTTGAAAAAAAATACAATTGGAGATGAATGAGACTAGCGAACCAAACTGATATACCAATCAATTGTAATTAAATCCATGCCATGATGACATCCATGTGATTTGTTCTGATCCAAGACACATAAAGTAATAATCACACGTGCCCCTATATATCAACCCTTTTCTTTTCGTATGGAATCTTTTTTTTGATGAACTTTCGTATGGAATCTTTTAAAACCCACCGATCATGCATAAAATCAAAGGATTACAGTAGTAGAGTAGAGATATATAAAGACAACTTAGGGAGAAGGTAGACTTGTTTAGAGAAAAATTAGGAGATGATCGATTTTTGCTATGATTACCATATTGAAGGGGTAATTCATTCCTTGATTATTTTCACAAAAAACATACAGTATATATAGGTTACAAGGAAAAGGCTTGAGCCAAAGATAAGACCTACAACTTATCTACAACAAATTATATAAGGATAATATAATCATACCAAGAATAAGACACGCTTATTATGATCATAATAAATGACATTAATTATATTGACTAATACATGTCAGATACATTGCCAAAGAATCAAAGATGACTTGAAGATATATTCGCTAGCTGATGCAGAGTCGGCTAGTATGTATAAAAACTAGAAGTTAAGGGACAAAGGATCATCAGAGATTAAATGCCCTGATGATCCCATCAACTCTCGGATCTTTCCAACAAAGTACAACTCAAAATAACTCTTAGATACGCAGGCGGAACTTTTTCAAGAAAGCAAATGAGCATAATAAAGTCATCTTTGAGAAAATGGTCAATGTCATAAAATACCTACGAAGTTTTAAAATTGTCCCGACTTCACCAACGAACTAAATTTCGTTCTGTCTAAACCAACGAACTTTCAAATTTTGTTCGGATATCACCCATTTCATTTATTTTTACCGACACCGTGACAGTTAACATACACGCTGGCATCGGTTTTTTATTAATACTTAATTTAACAAAAGTCAATGCCAAATCTGTTATACACCAAAGAAGTCAATGCCACGATGGATTTACACTAAACACATAACGGATAAATTATTAGGGTTACGACACACACACTTTATTCACTTAAACAAATCCACCCCCAATTCATTTCCCTTTCTTATGAACCCTAATACTAAATCACAATTTTAATTATCGCTATATAATTCTAATTAACTGTTATGGCTAAAGATAATATCATTTATCCCTAACAATTTTATCTTTAATTAAGTTTATAAAAAACCCTATTTTTTTAAAACCCTAATTTTCTTAATTAACTGTAATTGCAGGTCAACCAAAGAAGAAGAAGAAAGCAAAGAAGGATTTGTTCACTATCTATTTCAACTATGATGGTATTTTCACTTGTTCTCCTTTGAAATACAATCAGGGTCATATGAAAGAGTTGAATGATACCAATTTACATGATATGTCATACGAGCATCTAAAAGAAATAGCTTTAAGGTTAGTTCCACATGGTTGCTTTGAAAAGCTTTATTATTGTCAAACTGGTGGTAAGTTAAATTTAGGTCTTAGAGAACTTAGGTCAAACCAAGATATTGGTGATATGTTGAAGGTTGGTTATGAAAATAGGAATGCCATAGATATGTATGTTGAACACTTTGGGTATGATATCATGGAAATGGCTGAGGTTGACAGAAATGAGGAACAAAATCAAAATAGCATAGAATATAGTGATGATGACTATAATTCTAGTGATTGTGAAGAAATAGAGAATGTGGACTTTCAAACTGAGGGTGATGAAAGTGTTGTCATTAAGGACATTAGTACATCAGACCCATTTCTGAATAAGCTATGTAGTGCTAGGTGATTATGTTAGAGTATACTGAAATTTCAAAACATGAAAACACCACTAGTAGACTAGATAAGATCAAATAGATGTTGTCAATAAGAGTCAAAATGGTGTACAGTATCCAGCATTTGACCCTGACATTCCTTGGGATAAGATGCAACCTACACTAGGCATGAGGTATGGGACTCTACAGCAGTTGAAGTTGGCATTGGCTAACTATGGTGTAGCCAATGGTTATCAGTTATGGTACATAAAAAATGACTGGAGATAGGTGTTGGTTTATTGTGGTAGAAATGTGGAAGAAGGAAGATGTGCAGGTAAAAAAGGTAACAAAGATAGGGTGATGCCAAATAAGGTTAGGAGTGGTGTTAAGAAGAAAGTTGTTAAGAAAAAAGTTATTAAGAAACAAACTGTTAAGAAAACAACTGTTTTAGATTCTGGGGAGGAAATAGTCAATCAACTAAGTGGACTAAGAAGCAAATACAAGATTCTAAAAAAGTTGTTTGTCCTTTTAGATTGTATGCTTCATGGATGTCTAATGAACATTCATTTCAGATTAAGTCTCTCATTTCAGAACACAAATGTTGCAGAAATTACAACTTAGGAGCTCTTGTTACTTATAGATGGATTGCTCTGCAATATTTTAAGGAAATAATTGAAGATCCATTCATGTCTTTAAGGAAAATAAGAGATGACATAAGACAAAAGTTCATGATAGATGTTAGTCTAGGACAGTGTACGAGAGCAAAACAGTTGGCATTATTTGATAATGAGGGTGGGCTTATAGAGCATTATGGGAAACTATATCAGTATAGGCAAGCACTACTAGAGTCAAACCCTGGGTCTACATGTAGATTGGATGTAGATGAGTCTGCTAATGGGTCTGCAACTTTCAGAAGGATTTACATCTGTTTTAAAGGAGTAAAGGATGGTTGGTTGGCAGGATGTAGGAAGGTAATAGGATTGGATGGGTGTTTTCTAAAGCATACATGTAGAGGAGAACTACTAACAGCCATGGGTAGGGATGCCAACAACCAAATGTATCCCATTGCATGGGCTGTAGTAAGGGTTGAGAATGCTGACAATTGGGGTTGGTTCCTGCATCTGTTGCATGATGATCTGAGTTTGAATGATGGAAATGAAATTACTATCATATCTGATTCACATAAGGTACAATTTTGTTTAACTTATATTATTTTTGAATAAATGTTTTTTACCTAATATATGATCTAATGAGTCTTTGTATGCCAATCAGGGATTAATTGATGCTGTTAATGATTGGTTACCAGAGGTTGAGCACAAAACATGTACAAGGCATATATATGCCAATTTCAAAAAGAAATACAGTGGACTACAATATCAATGACTATTTTAGGCTGCAGCTTCTTGTAAACTAGAGCAACAATTTGTGCAAATCATAGATCAGATAAAACAATTAGATGAAGGTGCCTACGATTATCTAATTCAGAGAAATCCTAACTTATGGTCAAGGGCTTTCTTTGAGATACACATGAGATGTGCTGCTTTTGAGAATGGAATCTCTGAAAGTTTTAACAGAGCAATATTGATTCCAAGACATAAACCTATTATCACTATGTTGGAGGAGATCAAGTTGTAGAGGTGGTGGAATGGCTGGGTCAAGTAGCATGGGCATACTAACTGCTGAAGAGGTATGTAATCAATGATTATAAGTTTTGTTGATTCTTTAACCAATCACTAACTAGTGTAATGTACAAGAATATCAATTGGAGCTGGATGAAGAGGCATTTAGGGAATGTATAGAAGAACATGTCAGGGAACAATCAAAAATAGATGCTGAACAAGAAAGGTTAGTGATTCGTCAATAATATATATATATATATATATATATATATATATATATATATATATATATATATATAATTTAATTATAGCAAACACTCAACCAATTACCTTTACACAAGGAATGGTCAAAAGTTCACAAAATAAAATATATATGTAGCCGGAAGTATGATTCCCGGGTCGTTATGTCCCAACGAGGCTTGAATGGAAAATCGAGACGGATTGATGATTGATGTTTGAATATGACAAAGGTATGATTGGTTTTCTATTTCTACAAGTTAAATATGCAAAAAAACGATTAAATAAACCTAAACGAAAGCTATATAACTTAAAACCTAAAACGGGCACGAAAAACGAGGGGTAAAAACCTAAATTTTGCAAATTAAACCCTAAAACAAAATTTAAAAGCTAAATAGATTCTAAATGACAAATAACAAAGTTTAAAAAAAACTAGAACGAAAAGGGAGGTCGTTTGGACCAAAAAACGAGTCAAGATCAAAGAACGGGAACGATCAGTTCTTTTAAAAAGTAAATTTTTGAAAAATTAATCCTACAGAAACTTTTTTATTTTTCCTACAAAAAATATATGAAAAAGAAATTTTAGAAAAAAGATTTATATTTTTCTGATTAATATTTTATTTTTTATGATTTTTTAAGTTTAAAAAGAAAATAAATTATAAAAAATATTAAAACTTTATAAAAAATTCTGAAAAATTTACATAAAATAGCTAAAGTGACAAGGGTCCTAGGAAAAATAGGCTAAGTCGCACAGCTTATCAAATAAGCTGTCAAATAAGCTCGAACAGCTTATTGGCTTAAAGTGCCAACAACTCAACTTAATTAACCCAAGGCGCCAAGTGTTTACAGAAAAGACCCAAGGGCGCAGCGGTAGAGTGTGTAGTGTGTAGAGGGTTGAGAGTGGTAGAGGTCGGGGGTTCGAGTCTTGCTCACCCCCGACTTCCTACTTTCCCCTTTTATTTTATTTTTTGAATTTTTTTTTACAAACTTGTTAAACTCAAAAAGATAAGCACTTTTAAAACTTGAACTTTTTTATGAAAAGCAATAAATAAGCTAGAAAAAGGGCTTAAAAATGGCAGACTTAACTTTTTCACTAATCCTTAAAATGTTAATAAGCTAATAAGTTCAAACAAGCTTTAACTAAACTAAATAAGCTAAGAATGGCTTAAGGCCAACATAATAAGCACAAATGAAAAGCTTAAAGTCAAAAATAAGCAAGAGAAAAATGAAATAAGCCAAAGGGCTTATAACTGTTTTGCCAACAGTTAGGACAGCTTTTGGGGCTTAAATTTAAGCCCCTTAAGCTGTTTTTGAGGACAAGTGGGTCCCACAGCCTTGGACACTTGCCAATAAGCTTCAAATAGCCCCAAAGACTTATTGCTTTGAAACACAAATAAGCCCTCAAATTAGCACCTAAAGTGGCAGAAAACCCTTTTTTACTCTAAGTAAGGAAATAAGCTAAGTGTTAGGCTTTTGGGATTAAATAAGCTACAAAACAAACAAAATAGCTAATCCTAAGTATAAGCTAACACTAAATAAGCAAAGATAAATCAGGCATAAATCCAGAAAAGCCAAATATGCCTATAAGCAAAAGGGGCGCTTCCATTTTTTTTTTTCACCTTTAGGGTTGCAGGCCAAAAAAAGGCCCTTGGGGCACTTTTAGGGCTTATTTTTAAGCCCTTAGAGTGGGACCCAATGGCTGAGCTTATAGGGGCTTAAAGGCAATACTCACTCATATTAGAAGCCACTTAAAAATTGCTTTTTAGAAGGAAAATGGTGAGCTTTTGGACAGCTTAAAGAAGCTGTCAAAAAGGGCTTAAGCACCAGGGCACTTCTTTGGCAGATTTGAAAATAAGCTCTAAAAAGCTCAAAATAAGCTAAATTTCCTAAAAAGCTTTCTAAACTAGTTTAACATACCTAATGCAATAAGAAATAAGGAAAAGCAATGAGCCACAAGCTCAAATAAGCTAATTGAGCTTTTGAGCTTAAGGTTGCTTGCTAAACAGCCAAAAGCTCACTTTTAGCCTAAAAATTAAGCTGCTAAAAGACTTTCAAATCCAAAAATAAGTTGAAACAGATAATAAAGGATGTCTAATGAGCTTATAGAACAAGAGTAAGGAACAACAACTAATGGGAGCTTATGATTATCAACTGCTGAATTTATGACTTTGTTAGAATAGAAATTTTTTGCCAGAAAGATAAAATGCCAATGAACACTCAATCTTGAACTATTGCCACTGCATTTTACTCTAAAGGGAAACAAGAACAGGATCCTAGGCAGACTTTTTAACAATCATCAAGAACAACCCATTTGAAAAGCATTGAGAAACTCAGATTTACACTTTTATTAGAAAATGACTTAAAATCTATTATTAAACTCTGAAAACTTTGAAAAACATATAAAAACACTTAAATTAAGATGTTCAAAAGTGGCTTATCACCCAAAGTGGTTTAACACCACTTTTGACCCGTTTTCAACCTTAAACCAAACACCCCCTTAAAATCTTGAAACAACACTTTTAGGCTTGACCCAAAGTTTTTATGAACAACCCCTTAATCCCAGATATTAAATGACTTAATAAGAACTTAGTGGACAAATTAAAACACAGAAATAAACTACTATAAGCAGGAAATGAATCTAACAGAAATGAGCTTTAAGGACAGACTTATATGAAAACAATAAAACAAGAAAATTAAAATAATGCAGGCTTCTTTAACTAACTTAAGGCAATATGAATAAGTAAATGGAAGCAGGAAATTAGGAACAATAAGCAGTAAAAACTCAAATAAGCAATGCTACAGTGATTAAGAAAGAAATTGAATTTAAGGAACTTACAAGTTCCTTAGGACTTCTTTTCTTAATCTCAGCAATCATGAACCACCTAAATGCCTCCCATGAGGCTCTATAACCATGGCCTTCCACAATGTACCATGCCCCTTACTTGCTTGAAACAATTTCTTGATAAATAAAAACAGTAACTTGCAAAGACTTTGATAAAGTATTTTATTAATAAGACAGCTTAATATGAGCTTAAAGGAGTTTACAGAAATCACTGGTTAACAGGGAATTTAACAGAGTGCAATAATCTTAAAAGAGAGGATTTGAATTAACTTGTAACTTTGAAACATTTGCATTAATATAAAAAGAGTACAAGATGGAATTGAAAGGATAACAAATGAGAAATAACTTAGGACATTCTAAAGTTACATTACACTAAGAATTACACTAGATTAAAAAAAACTAAAAACTATCTTTCTATGTGACTTGGTCTTCATATTTATAGCCCTCCAAGGTCATTGCTTTGTGCTTCTTTGTGTTTCTTTGGTGAGAGGGAAACCAAGAAGTGATCCCAGCCATTAAACCAACTTGTGCTTCCCAAAACTTTTGATCCGAGCCCTTCATTTGTGTTATGGTGCCCACGGATTTCCAAGGTGGCAATACATCATGTGATGGGGGTTAGTGGAGATAGGGAGATGGGAAGATCCCTTGTGTAAATGGTGTGCTGGGTAAAAGAGATGGAAGATGACCCGTGAATTTTAATGGGGTTTAGTGTTTGGGCGGGAAAAATAGGTAGTTAATTAGGGTTTATGGGTTTTTAATTTGGGGGTGCAGGGTAATGTTTGGGGTAGGGCAACTTTGGCCCCTCATTGTTATATAAGGTTTTGCAAGAAAGGTCCTTTTGTGGTACAAGTTTTTAGGGACTGGCTGTTAGTCCATAAAGTAGTATTGGGTGTTTGCAACATGGTCCTTTGTTAATATAACTTTAGGGGGTTGGCAGTTTAGCCCCCTCAAGTTATAATTTTCTTGAATTGTAATTTCAGCCCTTGTAGTTTATAACCATGATATACAACTTAAAAACTTGGCACTTTTGGTCCCTCAAGTTACATTTTCCTGATTCAGCTTCACGGGGTTGACTTTCTGTTGACTTTGACTTTAACTGTTTGACTTTTTGGCTTGATTGACTTTTTGGCTTCGATTTGGCTTTGTCTTTTCACACTTTTCCATTCTGTGCCCAGTTTTGTCGTTTTTGGTTTTGTTTTTCGTTCTTTTGTATGATATCCGTTTCCTGCACAATACAAATGCAAAACAAACATATATTTGGCAGTTTTTGGTCATTTTAGTCCGTTTTTAATGGAAAAAGGTATGTGTAATTAAGCACATACCAAAATCCCCCTTACTTAAAGTTATTGCGCGTGCATCACGCATGTTATGAAGTAAAAAACATTTACGAAACTAAGTTAGTCGATCCCCCTCGACTAATAACCTCGAAAAATAGCTAAGTGTTTGTCAAGGGAAATAAAGAATCAATAGTTCCGACAAGTCCCGTTTTCACCATTTTTTATATGTACACTAACTATTCCTAATTTTTTTTGGATTTTCCTTTTTCTTTTCTACCTGTTTGACTTCCTTTATTTTATCAACATTGGGATCATAGAATGAGAAGTGCCCATAGAATAATCTACGGATGTCCGAATGGATAAATTCATCGTCCCTGATTTTTCACTAGTTCCAAACCAAGCAATTAAACAAGATCATTTGTCAATATAAGTCTAAATGTTAAGCACTCATACTTATGACTTGTGAACTTTTAACTCCCAACATGGATATATGATTTAAATGTGTGTACTCATTTCAACTTAACCATAGATCAACTTATTTCCATAGTCGTAATTCAAGATGAATCATGACTCAAAGCAACAACTTATTAGGTCCTTGTACTTGATTTCTAAATGTAACTTGATTTTAAAGAACGAAATTGTAGAACTTTTTGCAACATCTTCATCATCATAAGTTCTTAAAACTAGGAATGCGTTGCTTAGTTTGAACACCTACCTAGGCCTCGCTCCCTAGTAGGATATCACAACCAACGACCGGTGTTCTTAGTTTGAAAACCCACCCCGTTGCTAGCGTAGTGGGAAATCACATCAACACCTTCTTCCTAATAAGATGTCTTAGTTTGAACCCCCACCTCGTGGTTAGCGGAGTGGGATATCACGACACATCTTTTACTTGCTCCATCAAATGTATGCTTCATTGGCATAATTTCAATATTCATGCATTTTTGCATTCATATTTCATTCATGCTTCTTTGGCATTTTAACTTTCAAATTACTAAGAACAGAAAAACCTTGTTTTAAAGAATCAAGTTACAAATTTGAAGCTTTTTCTAAAAACATCGATTGACTTAGTTGAATTGAAATGAGCACGTATGATTAGGTGGATTAGAAGCTAATGGGAGAAAAAAAACACAAGTTACTCATATAAGTTTTAGAAGAATCTTGCTCAGCACATAAACTTATATTTAACTCTATCACTTCTTGTTCTTCACCTTATTAAAATTCGAAACAATAGAATTCGTGAAAGCTTAGCCTACAAGCGGTAAGTTGAGGAACTAGCTAGGGCTCAACACGCCCGATCGAGTCAAAAATTATTCTCATTCTACCCATTAGGAAAGTCAAAACTGTGACAAAACACTTATTTTATTTTTGAATTTTTTTTTATAATTTTTTTTTTTTGGTATTTTTGCGAAAATTTTGGTGGTAAAAACGGGATTACGTGATAACAACGACTGCAGGCAAAAATCAAATCGAAGATCCCCCCCATACTAGAACTAAACATCGTCCTCGATGTTTTAAAAGGGGTACCTACGTAAATCTAAGGCCGTTTATTAAGTGTGCCAAAAGATAAAACGTTAGTCGATTAGATTTGGATACTGGATTCCCAAAATGAAGCTGAGGATGTGAAACTCTTGTGGATACTGCGAGCACGAGAGTCTTCACAATCCGAGAAATCCTGGACATACAACACAAAACACACAAAACATGGACAAAACACGGGTAATGGAAAATGTGAGCCTCCTCACACAAAAACACTTATTACTACATACTACTACTGATAAGCATGGGGTGCCTCCCACGAAGCGCTTGTTTAAGGTCGCTATGCTTGACCCGTCCCCCGAATTTATTGGTCCATGGGGAAGTTGGATGATCCGGGACTAACCTCGGTTGGCACTGTCCCATCCAAAGAGTGTTTCAAACGAGGACCATTCACTTTGAAATTGGCCTTGAGTTTGGATAACTCGACGGTGCATATGGAAAAACTTAGGGTTACAGTGAATGGTCCACTCCAGCGAGGTCATAAGCTTGCCTGAGTATATTTTTAATCTTGAGTTAAAGAAGGAGGACTCGATCAACCGACGTTGAAAACGCGATTTTGATTTGGAGTCATGAATTCCTCTTTGTTTCTCCTTGTAAATGAAAGGAATTCTGTTCTTAGGCATCGATCACGTAGTTCATGAGTTCGTTGAGCTGGACATTTCCTGTGATCACCCGCGGTTTTGATATCAAAGTTTGTATGCTTAAGGGCCCAATAAGCTTTGTGCTCTAACTCAATCGGTAGATGACATGCCTTTTCCATATACAAGCTTGTACGGAGTGCACCCGATGGGTGTTTTGTAAGCTGTAGGGAAGGGACTAGAGAGCGTCATCCAGTTGTACGACAAAGTGGCTACGATTTTCGCCTATGGTCCTTTCAAGAATCTTTTCAACCTCGATTGGATACCTCAAAAACTTGGCCCACTTAGTTTGTGGGTTGATATTCGATGGAGAGACGATGAGTGACTCGTATTTGAGCATTGACCTGCAAATAATGGTCATTGCACTATAAATGGGCTTCTGCGATCTCTTATGATTGCACGTGGGGCCCACTCCATTTGAGAAGTGAGTTTTAAGAAATTTGCATATCAACTGGGCATCATTGGTGGGGAAGCGCTTTTGCTTCAACCCATTTTGATAAGTATCATGCCATGTGTATATATTGTTCCCTCTTGAAGGTCGGGAAGGCCCCATAAATTCAATGCCCCAAATGTCAAAGATTTCGCAAAACTTGGATAGAGTTTGGTGGCATTCTAATCACGTTACGAATTTTGCCTTGACGTTGACAAATGTCACATCGGGTGGACCAAAGTCATGGGCATCCTTGTAGATCGTGGGCCAATAAAATCCTGAATCGAAGACCTTTTTAGCGGTGTAATTGGCACCGTAGTGTCCCCCGGTGGGTCCACTGTGGCAAGCTTTAAGAATGTCAAAAGCTTCTTGCCCCGAAACACAACGCCTAATTACTTGGTCAGCACAGATCTTGAATAGAAAGGGGTCGTCCCAGAAATAATGTTTGACATCTTTGAAAAACTTGTTTTTCTGTTGGGTCGACATTCCCTTGACAATGAAATTCCCCGCATGGTAGTTTGCAAAGTCGGCAAACCATGGGGTATTATCATCACGAAGAGCAACCGATCCAAGAGTTTCGAGTGGAAATGTTTCCGTGATTTCCTTGTTCTCGAACTCATTTTGGTGAGGGTTCTCAAGTCTGGAGAGATGGTCGGCGGCTAGATTTTCTGCTCCTTTTTTGTCTCGTATTTCAACATCGAATTCTTGAAGCAAAAGGATCCACCGCATCAGTCTTGCCTTAGCATCCTTTTTAGCAAAGAGATACTTAATAGCAGAATGATCGGTATACACTATGCTCTTGGACAAAACGAGATATGACCGGAATTTCTCAAAAGCGTACACTACGGCAGTATTCTTTTTTCGGTGTAGTGAGTTGTGCTTGAGCTTCGGTCATTGTCTTGCTGGCATAGTGAATTGGTTGGAAATGCTTGTTCTTTCGTTGCCCTAGGACTGCCCCAATTGCAAAATCGCTTGCATCACACATTAGTTCGAAGGGCAAGTCCCAGTCTGGAGCAATCAAAATTGGAGCCTCGGTCAATTTTCTTTTAAGTGTATTAAAGGATTCGATACACTCTTTTGAGAAGAAAAATGGAGTCTCTTTTTCAAGCAAGTGGGTCATTGGACGGGCAATTTTTGAAAAGTCTTGTATGAAACGTCGGTAAAAACCGGCATGCCCAAGAAAACTACGGACACCTTTCACAGTAGTCGGGTGAGGGAGTTTGGCTATAACTTCAACTTTAGCACGATCGACCTCAATTCCCGACTTAGAAATTTTGTGTCCAAGAACAATGCCTTCCTTCACCATGAAATGGCTTTTCTCCCAATTTAGGGACAAATTTGTGTCTTCACACCGCTTTAACATTTTTTCCAAATGGGATAGGCATGTAGAGAAGGAATCTCCGAAGACCGAGAAGTCATCCATGAACACTTCCATTGTCTTTTCGATCATGTCATGGAAGATTGCCATCATACATCGTTGGAACGTGCCGGGTGCGTTGCATAGCCCAAAAGGCATGCGGCGATAGGCAAACGTTCCGTATGGGCATGTGAATGTTGTCTTCTCTTGATCCTTCGGGTCAATGGGAATCTGAAAATAACCCGAGAAGCCATCGAGGAAACAATAGTATTGGTTTCCCGCGAGTCTTTCGAGCATTTGATCCATGAAGGGCAATGGAAAATGGTCTTTTCGAGTGGCTTCATTCAACTTTCTATAGTCAATGCACACTCTCCACCCCGTGACCAATCGAGTTGGTATCAAATCATTATCATCATTCTTGACGACGGTTATACCACCCTTCTTTGGTACACAATGTATCGGGCTTACCCATGGACTGTCAGAGATCGGATAAATTAATCCGGCGTCAAGGAGTTTTTCAACCTCTTTTTTGATGACGTCATGGATCTTTGGGTTTACCCGTCTTTGACTCTGAACTGTTGGTTCGTAGTCCTCTTCCATAAGGATTTTTGGTACAAAAACTTGGAGAAAGTTTCCAAGCGATGGCTCGCTTGTGGGACTTTAGAACCTCGATCAGAGCGGCCTTTTCCTCATTCTTCAAATCTTTTGCAATTATGACGGGCAACTTGTCGTTACCTTCCAAAAATGCATATTCTAAATGAGGTGGCAAGTCCTTGAGTTCAACCTCAGGGGGCTCATTAACTGAAGATTTTTCATTGTTTGCTTCACAAATTTTAAGATCTTTTCTGATTTCCGGCAAATAATTTCCTTGGTTCGGAGGTGGTGAAGGATCACTATTAAGGATTGCTTCGAGGAGAAGAATGTCCCCATCAGGGTCATAATACGTTGGATCAACTTCCGGTGAAGTTGGATCATCCTCTATAGCAAGAAAAGAGTCGGCTTCTTCAAAAAGGAGAAAATCACTGTCCCCGAATGGAGTTAAAGTCGGAGATGAAGTAGAGACGATTGGATCATAGTAAGGAGTGGGATTGCCACTCGAGATCACATTTGAGAAACCAAGAACTTCTTGAGAGTATTCTTCACAAGCCATATCAATGACGTCAATTCGGTTTGCCGTCATATGATTGTAATTAGCCGTGTATCTCGAAGTTTGGTCCAGATTAAATGTAATGGCCTCTCTGCCAACACGAAGGGTTATTTCACCTTCGTATACATCTATCAATGCACGACTGGTCTTTAAGAAACTCCTCCCGAGAATTAAAGGTACTCGGGGGTCTGGTTCAAAATCTACGACCACAAAATCTGCTAGAAATTGGAACTTTCCCACCGTTACATAGACGTCTTCAGCGATACCGATCGGTTCAGAGATCGAACGGTCCGCTAGCTCTAGCGTCATGCAAGTCGGGGTTAGTTCGGGAAGAGAGAGATTTTTCCATACGGAATATGGCATAAGATTAATGCTTGCGCCAAGATCGGCCAAGGCGTTGCATGTATTAATCCCGGAGAATTCACACGGAATAAGAAATCGGCCAGGGTCTCCAAGTTTTTTTGGTAACTTGTTGAGGATGACCGCTGAGCAATTCTCGTTCAATGGAGTTCTAGCCATTTCACTCAACTTTTCTTTGTTTCCGATTAAGGTTTTTAGAGTCGAGGTGAATTTTGGCATAAGCATCAAGGCATCCGTAAAGCTAATTTCGAAACTCAAATCTCTAAAGATTTCGTAGAATTTCTCAATTTGGTCGTTAGCTTTTTCACGACGTCTTTCATCATTTCTTCTTGAAGGAAATGGAATTGATGCTTTTTGGTTAGGCATCGAAGCACTAACTGGAGCATTTCCGGGCTCAGAGATTGATTCATGATGGACAACAGGGACAACCAGAGGTTGGACGTCTTCGGTGCTTCCGTTATTAGTAGGAAGCATCGTGTCCTTTGTGACCTCGGGTTCACGTTCTACTACTTTAGGAGAGGAAGTAGTAGGAATCGTGGGTCCCTTGTAAGCAACACCACTTCGAGTGGTAATACCCTTTAAATCCTCCTTCGGGTTAGTAACAGTGTTACTAGGGAGAGTTCCCGAAGTAGAGGCGGTATTGGAAGTGACAAATTTAGAAAGCATGTCCGTGAGATTGGTCAATTGATTTTGCATGTTCCTCATCACAGCATCATTAGCCTTTACGTAGGCTTGGAAATCTTCTTTCGATACACCTTAGATCTGAGGAGTTGGAGCTTGATAAGCGGGAGCTTGATAAGCAGGAGGTTGAACAACCTGAGGTCGATAGATTTGACCTTGATGAACCGGGGGTTGGTAAGCTGGAGCTTGATTGAAATTCCCCCGGTTTTGGTTGTAACGATTCTGATTGTTTCCTTGATTTTGCACATTATGATTGTTTTGAACGGGAGGAAAACCGGGAGGTCGAATTTGATTTGAAATCGGGGCTCGATAACCGGTGTTTCCTTGGTTGTAGTTAGCTGCGGCTGCTTGAGAGACATATTCTTGAATATTATCTCGATAAACATTGCCAGTGGTGGCTGGACAAGTTTGGTAGGAATGAGCACCACCGCAAGTAACACAACTTTCCTCAACCGCTTTTACGGGAGTAGGAGCGGGAGATTGATTTTTCTTATCAAGAAGTAAGGCTTTTCACCATATCTTTTCAGCTCTAGCAACATCGAAGAAATTCCGGGGTGGAAGTGCTCGAACCTCACCTTGCAACAACGGTTTTTACGTGAATTTCTATAAACTTTGGGATTTGCATTCAATGATTCTTAGGCAAATCACGAGGCAATTTTATCCAAAAAGTTACCACCTCGCGAGCGAAATTTAAAATGAATCCTGATCATTAGGAGTTTCAAGCATTGTAGAATGTACGAGTTGATGCAATTCTGAAAAATCCATGAATGTGGACACGCCCGAAGAAGATCGCGTTTAATCGGATCCCATGCTTCATAAAAGCGTCTTTCATCGAAAATCTTTGATGAAAATATCGTGATTTCATTCGAAAAGACTTGGTTGTTTAGACGAAGGGAAAATTTTTGATGAATTTCGAAACAAGATCATCCCATGTTTGAATCGATCGAGGGGGTTCTTTCTCAAGCCAAATCCGGGCTGCCCCCTCGAGGGAAAATGGGAAAAGCATAAGCTTTACCGACGTACTCGGGACGTTCGGGAACTTCATCGTAGAAGTGATCTTGTTGAAATATCGGATGTGGGCATGAGGATCTTCTTTGTCATGTCCAAAATAATTGCTTTGTTTGACGAGGTTTAGCAGACCAAGTGCTAAGCTCAAAGTTTGTCCGCGGGGGTGATTTCGGGCACAACGATGGCATCCTCGTAACCCTCGGTGGGTGCTTCGAGCAATTGAGCCATAGTCCGGGTATCATCCATCGGAGCTAGGGGAGGAGCTGGATTTTCAATCGGTTCTTCAAGATTAAATGGTTCAACAACAGGTGGTGGGGCCTGTTGTTGTTGATGGTGAAGATTACGAGATTGGGAACGAGTGCGCATGCACTAAAAAAGAAAATTTACACTAATTTTTTTTTGTTCTTTTTGGTTTATCAAAAGTAAATTCACAATTTATTTTATTAAACGACGACAACGAAATAAGACAACTTAAACCTAATAATCGACAAGCTTCTCGGTAACTCTTCGAAAAGAAAAACGCACAAAGGAGCGGAGGAATAGGAAAGCGCGAAGCTATTAAAAACCTTTTTCCTTTAGGGTCGTAGTTCCTAGGAACAACCCGCCTTATACCCCTCTTAGAGTTTGTTTATCTTTTAAAAGGTGAACCGTACCTCGCAAGTGACACAAAAGGTAAGTTTTTGATTCTTTGGTTCGGGAACTTATTAATGGATAATACTTCAGTTGAAAGTATTATATGTTGGTGTTCTTTTACCAACTTGTGATTTTTATTGATAATTAAAGACAATGTTTTTATCTTTTTGGTTTTTTTATAAAGCCAATAACTTCAAGAATGAAGGATCTTCAAAAACTAAGTTTCAAACAGTATGGATAATCGACTCACAGCCTCCCCGGCAGCGGCGCCAAAAATTGATTAATTTTTAAACTAACACCTTTATATATATAATATATAATAAAATATATATAATAAGTATAATCTAAAAATAATCAATGAAACCGAGAAGTAGTATAGAATATTCCCGGGTCGTTTATCCCCAACGAGGTTGTGCTTGAAAATCGGTACAGTCGAAAAATTAGAGTTTGAATGAGATTAATGATTTGGGAGTTTAGAAAGCTAAATTAATCAATAATAAGCAAAAACGATTGAGAAAAACCTAAAAATTACGAAATTAAACTGGAAAATGAGAGCAGGAATCCCGAACGAGGGGTCAAAAACCTAAAATCTTAAAAATTAACTCTACAAAGAAATTTTTACTTCTAATCTACTCTAGATGACTAATAATGAAGAATGAAAAACATTAGACTGAAAACGAAGTTAAAACGAGCTTTAAAATGAAAAAACAAAAACATGGCTAAATCCCGTTCTTTAAAAAGTAAGATTTTGCAAAAACGTCCCTATGAAAGATTTTCTTTTTTTCCTAAGTGAATACTGATAAAATAAAATTTTCTAAAAAAGAAAAAAAAATTTGATTTTTATTTAATTTATTATAATTAAAAAACAGTTTTAATAAAAATAAATGATTAAAAATAGTAAACGATTATGAATATTCAAAAAAATTTAGAATAGCTTTTAAATTATGCTCTATCTAAGAAAAATATAAGCTGGAAAGGTGGGCTTATAAATAAGCCCAGAATAAGCTAAAACGAGCTTATGGTGTAAACTGACAAAATGACTATAAGAATTTAAACATTGCACAACTTTTATAACATAATGACCCATGGAGTGTTACTAGCAGAGTGTGGTGTTAGTGTGCTTGAGTGTGCAAAGGGAGAGGTCTGGGGTTCGACCCTCAGCCTCTCCTTTTTTTTATAAAACTTTTTTTTAACACTCAAAAAGCAGGAAAATAAGCAATATTAAAAAAAGGCTTTTTACAAAACTAAGAATAAGCAGGTAAATAAGCAATCAAAAAGGGTGGCAGTGCTAACTTTCTACACTAGGACTTAAGAAAAGCTAACAAAAGGGCTTAAAAGACATCATTAGCGAAGGAAAATGAAGATATGCAAAAAAAAGACAAAGCTACCCTACCATAAATAAGCCACTATGTTAGAAATAGCTAGATAAAACAGAAGAATAGTCAAAGAAGCAAATAAGCAATGGGTACAAATTGCAAGCAAAACAGTCAAAGGAGATCCACTTTGGGCTTAAAAATAAACAACCGAGAGAGGGAATTAAGGCTTGAGCTTATGAGGTCTTATAAAAGAGCTTATTGGCTTTCTAGAAAAGCCAAAAGCTAAGAATAAGGTCTAAAAATAAGCACTAAAAAAGGCACCAAAATGTGCTGGTTTGCACCAGGGGAGCTTTTAATCAAAGAAAAAGGGCTTAAGTTGGGGCTTAAGTTTTAAGCTGCCTAGAGGGCTTCTTAAGGCTTAAGCTTACTAGGACTTATAGCTTGGCTTATGGGCCTTCTAAAAGTGCTAAGAAAACAAAAGTTGAAACAAAAAATAAGCAATATAAAGGGCTGATAAAAGAGACAGTCAGCACCAGGGGAGCTTAACTAGGAAAAATGACTAAAAGACAGCTTAGAAATAAGCTGGTAAATAAGCTGAAAAGTTTGAAAAGAAGCTAAAAAAATGGACACAAGCTCCTAATGAGCTTGTGTACAAAAATTGAGAGGCTAAAAACCATTTTTGACTGCTGAATATATGGATTGAAAAATGCAGTTTTTAGCTAAAAACACTTGACCAAAGTATGAACAGATTTGGACACACTAAAGGGAAACCTTAAAGACAATATGACCCACTCTTTTTATGCTAAAAAGGACTCAAACAAAGACTCATAAACTGGATTTTCAAATTCTAAATCTAAAAAGCTTACCAACCGTTTTTGTGTTAACAGTTAATAAGACATGGTAAAAGAAACTTAAAAACAGCTTTTTAAACTACAAAAACTTTGAAGAACAGATTACAACTCTTGAATATGCCTGACAAAAGTGTCCAAGTAACCCACAAAGTTTTTAAAACAGATTTGACCCACTTTGGGCCACTATCCCAAACACCCCTTTAGATATTTTAAAACAGATTTTAAAGCTATTAAGGACTGATTTAAGCACAAAAAATTAAAGACAAATATCAAACATGAACTATTAAGCAATAATAAGTAAAAAGAAAAAGCAAATAAGCACTTTAATAAGCAAATAAGCAAAAGACAAAAATAAGCATATTAAGGCAGTTTCTACTTAAAACTTAAAACAAGAGCATGAAATTAATAACAAACATAAATAAGACATAAATAAGCAATTTAAGCAATAATAAGCTAGAAATAAGCACTTCTACAGTAATAAGCAAAATTAAAAAAAACTTACCTTTTACCCTTGCTCTAAACAGGGTTAAAACACACAATCTACAAGCTCCAGCTTGTATTAAAACAAGCTGGTAGGGTCTATAGGTCCTTCCAATTTTGACCTATCATCCATGAATTTAGCTGAGGTAATTTTGAGGGTGAGCTTTTTTTGATTTTTTTTCTAGTTTTTCTTAACAGATTGTTTTGCTGAAGTTTTTAAAGTTAAAGCAGGATATTAAGATAGTAAATAAGAGCTTAGGTGAGCTTTTGTAACACAAGTTATCTTAAAAATTAGAACACAAATTTAAAATCAAAGCTGAATTTTCATTGATATAAAAAATATTACAAGTACATAAAAAGTTATACTAGGTTAAAACTAAGCTTAAAACTACTCAACTCCCTTTGCCTCAAGGGCTTACAAAGACTTATATAGAAAACGAGCTAGGGTTCTATCTCTTTGGTCCTCTTGTCTTTTTGTCCTCTTCTTCCTTGTGCTAGTTTGCTGAGACAAATGAGTCATGTGTGTTTGTTGTGTGTGTAGAAACACAAATCAATTCTAGCCCTTAAAAAGTCTTGCTGCCCACTCAAAGTTATATCAACCATTAATCGAATTTGAGGGATTTAGGATTGCCAGCTTGGCAAATCCATGTGGGAGGTAGGGTTTATGATTGTGAAGGGTTTGGAGTGGTGTGAGGAGGTCAACGAGGTAAGATAATAACAGGAGAGAGGGTGGGAGTTTTGGCGGGAAATACGGGTTGAAGATATACAGTATTTTTGGTGCAGGGGTGAGGTTTGGAGAAATGGCAAAGGTGGCCCTCAAAGGATATAGGTGGTATTACAAATTTAGTCCATGTGGTGTTAAAAGTTTTGGGGTTTGCCATGTTTAGTCCCTTATTGTTATAAGGGTCTTTGCATCACACGTCCTTGTGGGGTATAAGTTTAATCAGTTGGCAGGATTAGCCCTTGTGGTATATCTTTAGTGATGTGGCAGAATCAACCCCTCAAAAGTATAAAATTGATTCCATCAATTTTCCTTATCAATTTTCTCAACATGGTTTGGTGTGTTTGCATGTTAGCTTGTATGATAGTTCGTTTAATGTCCTATTATGCTATGTTTTATTTATCACAGTAATTGGTTCTAAAGGATTGTTATGTGTGTCTTAAACCTATGACTCTCATCAACTTTATGTTGACGTTTAAGCATCATTTTCTGGTGAGCACCATGGGAATAAGATAGAGAGAAGTGGCTAGAAAGAGACCATAGGATGTTATGGAGTTTATTGCTTTATTGTCTTGAATTTTGTATTGTTTGGATTATGGATAATTGTTGCATGTCTTTATGTTGGCGAGAACTTTCGTTTCATCAATAAAGACGCCTTTTGGATTTGGATTAGTTTTATGGGTATTGTTATGACACTTTGTGTCTATACTTTGCTTATTTATTGCATGTAGAATTCTCTTTATAGACGTCATTGTGTTGTGATGATATCCATGATGTTACGCCTCGCGTTTCCGCCTTGGCGGGGTGTGACAGATTGGTATCAGAGCCTTTGGTTATAGAGAAGTAGGTGGTTGAGCCTAGACTATAACCTAGGGGTCCTTCATGTAGATGCATTTAGGGCTTAAGTGTTTAATGCTATAACTGCTATGCTTCCCATCTATTTTTGCATAGCTTATATATTTTATATTTTGCTAAGTTGTCATTTTAGTTATTTTGCCTACCACTATCTGATATGATATGTATTACTTTCTTAGTATTTTAGCTTTGTTTTTCTCACCTTTTACACTCATTCTTTCTGCTCAAAACAACCCACATATCCTCTTTAAAATCCTTTGATCATTTAATCATAAAGCTTTGTTTCCAAGTGATCCAAGCTTAATTCCTTAAGTGCAAGAGAAGAATACTTTCATCATCAAGTGAAGAAGTATTACACCTCAAGTGTGTATTGCAATCTTGTTGCAACCATATCACATATTTGTAAATCAATTGTATATTTGATATTTGTATGTAGTAGCTAGATCTTGGGAATCTATGTAAGTATAGTTAATTAGTGGTGATCTTACCAAGTAGGGTTAGATGGTTGTGATATAAGTAGAGTGGTGAAGTTAAGTTGTGAAAAAGTCATGAAGTTGTGAAGAAGTCATGAAGTTGTGAAGTTGTGAACAAGTCGTGAAGTTGTGTTGTGATAGATTGGTTCTAGCTAAGATTAGAACTCGACATTTAGCTTTGTGTTGTAAATCGGTGTAAGCAACGTTGTGTACGGTTTTCTCCGCCATAAGTGATTTGTTGACATAGTGAAGAAAACTCTCGAGTTTGGTGCTCGGGGAGTAGAGTAGGGCGAAGAGGTGCTTCGTTACCGAACCACTATAAATCCTTACGTTGTGGTTTGATTGTTCTTACTCTTATCTCTAGTCTTACATTACTTTCTCATATCATTTTATTGATTGTTTAGATAAGTCTATTGTTCATATTGTGCAAGTGTTGAATTCACATAAAAGTCAAATCTAAAATGTTACAAACAAATTTAAAACCTTTAATTAAGAAGCGGTAAACTATTCAACCCCTCTTCTAGTTTTCCACAATTACGTTAATTATATAACGTAATTGATTTTATAAACGTCGATCGATGATTAATAACTATAAATGTATCGGGTTTTAATAAAATCAAATTTTATAATACTTATATATTTTTATAATTATTATAAAATATTATTATATTTTATAATTTTAAGAATGTAAAATTGGCAATAAATACCCTTGATTTATATATATTTACAAAAGTAATCCTTTATATATAACTTGTATATAAATTAATCCTTTAACTTTAAAACTAGGCAAAATTAGCCCTAGAAGTTATAACTTTAATATAATTACAGAAATTGCCCTTGGAGTTATTAATTTCTAAAAGTTACAATATATACCCTTGCATGGAATTTAATTTGCAAAACAAGTCCAAAAACTATAATAAGGTATTTTTCAATATAAAAAGCTATTTGCAGGTTATAGCTTATTAGAATAAGCTAATATAAGTTAGGATAAATAGCTTTTACGAGCTTGTAGCTTATTAAAAGAGCTTATGAGTTTAAAAACACCAAAATGGGTCATTTGGTTTATAAAATCTAACCCGTTGGGTTTAAGCTTTGAAGACTTGATAAAAAGCTTATAGAAATGATAAATAAGCTTATAGGAATAGCTTATAACAACAGATTATGGCTTTTAGCTTATTTAGTATACGAAAATGGGTTTTAGGGTTTTTTAGGGCTCGGTTTGGTTTAAGAAATTAAAAACGAGTGAGTGTGAGCCTTAAGGCTTTTAACAAGGGTTCAAACATTATTATAAGATACTTATAAGAGTTTCAAAATAGAAAAATAGATTATAGAACAAGGATTCGAGCTTACGGTTTGGAAAATGGGTCGAATGAGGCTTATTTGGTTCGTACGCCTAGAAAACAACCTCGGGGATTTTTTTTTCTTGATTCCTTGGTTCACCCCTGGTCTTGTGGCTTCTCTTGATCCTTCTTGGTTGTTCTTACGACTCCATTGTTGTTTGTGTTTGAGTTTGAGGTGTGGTTTGAAGTGAGGAAGGGTGCGTCCCTTTTATAGTGTCGAAATCCCTTGGTGCCCAAGCTTGGGATCTTGCTTAGTGTCATAGCTAGTGGTGATGACAATGGAGAGCTAGTAGGGTGAGTCTTATAAGCTAGAAACTAGCCATGAAGTGTTGGAGGGGTGTTTGTGGTCGCGGCTTACAAGGAGCAACAAAGGGGTGATGTGGCTTTCTTGGTGGCCAAGGATTGAAAGGGAGGTGCTTGTAAGCTGCTATAGTACATAAGGGTGAAGTCATGGAGGTGGTAGGGTGCAAGGTTGGGTTTAAAATGGGTAGAAATGAAGGGAAAAAGGGTGGCAGGTTTCGGCTTATAGTTCGGGTTAGGATTTCTTGGTTTTAAACATGTACAAGTGAAATGAAATGAAGGGAAATGTTGTTTAAATGTCGTGCATTAGAGTTTGTACTTTGTGCTTAAGTGGCTTGTACGAAATCCTTAGGAAAAATGGTGGGAAATGCTTATTTTGAATTCGTGCATTACTTATATGTACATTGTGTATTAAAAGACTTGAACCTTGATTTAGAGGGAATTTATATTTGAATTTTATGCATAGATTACTTGTACATATACCTTGTTTGCTTTTACATTGATTTTGAATGTTTACATAAAATTATGGTGTAGGCATAAACGTTAATGGATAATGTTCATTTGATAATATCGTTATGTTAATTAGATAACGTACATGATAAAATAGATAATAGATTATTGACTTGATATGTTATGATGTTTGATTGATATAAACATAGATAGAGATTGCATAGGTGGTTGTGTGAGCTCGTTTACTTTAGTTATGCAAGTTACGTTGCATAATGGAATAAAGCGAAAAATTTCCATGTATAAAGGTGGTATATAAAGATGTTACATTGCATCTAATTTAATAGATGGATATTACATTGTATCTAATTTAATAGATGGATATTGATGAAAATTGTGGTTGTTATAGTCCCCCATCCTTATAGAAATCTCGTCCCGAGATTTAATTGGACTTGGAAGTGATATTGGAAAATAGATGAGGATATTTGGCACGAATTTCATCTTCGCGTTCCCACGTAAATTCTGGTCCTCTGTTAGAGTTCCATCGTACATTGACTATAGGAATATGACTTTGTCTTAGTTGCTTGATTTCTCGATCCATAACTTCCACTGGTTCTTCCATAAAGTTGAGTTTGTCATCGAGCCGAAGCTCTTTTATTGGAGTGATGAGAGATTCGTTAGATAAGCATTTCTTTAGATTAGAAACGTGGAAAGTATTGTGGACATTCCTGAGCTCTTTAGGAAGCTTTAGTTTGTATGTCACTGGACCGACTCTTTTAAGAATCTTAAATGGTCCAATATACCAGGGATTAAGCTTTCCCCGCTTTCCAAAATGAATGACACCTTTTTGAGGTGACACTTTTAACATAACACGATCTTTAACTTGAAATTCTAAAGGCTTTCGCCTAACATTGGCGTAACTTCTTTGCCGATCTCTTGCAGCCTGCAAGCATTGTCGAATTTGCACTATCTTTTCAGTGGTTTTATAAATTATTTCTGGTCTCGTGAGTTGAACATCTCCAACTTTGGCCCAGCCAACAGGTGATCTGCACTTTCGACCATAGAGAGCTTCAAACGGTGCTGCCTTAATACTAGCATGATAACTGTTATTGTAAGAGAATTCCACCAATGGTAAGTGTCTTTCCCATCCTTTTCCAAAGTCTATGACACAGGCTCGAAGCATGTCTTCGAGTGTTTGGATGGTTCTTTCACTTTGTCCATCGGTTTCGGGATGATATGCCGTACTCATGTCTAATTGAGTACCCAAGGCACTTTGTAGTGATTACTATCTGTCTCTAGGGTAGGTATGAAATGTGTAGATTTTGTAAGGCGATCGACAATGACCCAAATTGTGTCATGTCCGTTTGATGTTTTAGGAAGTTTTGTAACGAAGTCCATTGTTATTCTTTCCTATTTCCACATAGGAATCTCTGGTTGTACCAGTAAGCCGGATGGCTTCTGACATTCTGCCTTAACTCTAGAACATGTCAAACATTTGCCAACATATTCCGTGATAATTGCCTTCATGTTAGGCCACCAATAGAGTTTCTTTAGATCCCGGTAGATTTT
Source organism: Tanacetum coccineum (assembly GCA_026074375.1). Classification (NCBI taxonomy): domain Eukaryota; kingdom Viridiplantae; phylum Streptophyta; class Magnoliopsida; order Asterales; family Asteraceae; genus Tanacetum; species Tanacetum coccineum. The sequence goes on along the minus strand of BQNB010017680.1, from coordinate 1,224 downwards.
GTCAGAACTTGGGTGAATGGAATACTTTGATTTATGAGACTCATGCATGATTAAGTCTCTCAAACCACCAAAAAGTGGTAGCCAACTTCGATTTTTGATACAACGAGTTCCATCAGGACGAATTTCAAATGATTTGTCCATCCCTCGTAGGTTTTCGGCTTTGATGTTTTCTTCCTTGATTGCTTTGGTTTGAGCTTCAAGGATTTAAGTTGGTAATTTTGGGTGAAGGGTCATGATCAATGATCTGATTCGGAGTGGTTCCTTCCGGCTTAAGGCATCTGCTACGACATTTTCTTTTCCAGGATGGTAGCGGATCTCACAATCGTAATCTGCAAGCAATTCTAACCAACGGCGTTGCCTCATGTTTAATTCTTTCTGATGAAGAATATGTTGAAGGCTTTTGTGATCAGTGAAAACTATACACTTTGTACTGTATAGATAGTGTCTCTAGATTTTAAGAGCGAATACGACTGCTCCTAATTCAAGATCATGATTGGTGTAGTTTTCTTTGTGAGGCTTGAGTTGTCGGGACGCATATGCAATGACTTTTTCTTTTTGCACTAATACTGCTCCCAGACCTTGAAGAGATGCATCACAGTAAACGACAAAGTCATCGTTTCCTTCTGCAAATGCTACGGGGTCAACATGAAGTCCTTAACTATCAATTAAGTGTCTAAGAAATTGCACCATGCGGATCCAGAAATCACACTTGGAGAACTTGGTATATAGTTTCTCTTTTCTGAGTAATTCTAAGATTATTCTCAGATGATTTGCGTGTTCTTCTTCGTTATGAGAGTAGATGAGAATATCATCGATGAATACTATTAAGAAATTGCACCATGAGATCCATGAATACATCAGGTGCGTTAGTTAAACCAAATGGCATAACTTGAAATTCATAGTGTTTGTATCTTGTTCTGAAAGCAGTCTTAGGAATATCTTCATCCCTCGCTCTTAGTTGATGATAACCTGATCTTAGGTCAATTTTTAAGTAGACACTCGAACCTTGAAGTTGGTCGAATAAGTCATCGATTATGGGTAATGGGTAACGATTCTTTACAGTAAGTTTATTCAACTCCTGGTAATCGATACACATTTTGAAAGATCCGTCTTTCTTTGTAACAAATAAGGCAGGAGCTCACCAAGGTGAAGTACTTGGTCGTATAAAACCTCGGTCTGACAATTCTTGAAGTTGATTAGATAGTTCCTGCATTTCTGAAGGAG